>NNCF01127692.1:187756-211215 GCA_002313205.1 Laupala kohalensis | reverse complement strand
ATATATATATATATATATATATATACACACACATACACACACTACTTCTTTTGGCGGAGGGGAAAAATGCCAGATGCACCCCTGGTGTGTGACTCCCATCCACTAAATAATATCTTTCTTCGTATGCATACACTTCTTTCTACGGAAACCATCGCGAAACATAACTTTACGCAGATTGAGATAAAAGTAAACTCTAGTTATACATATAATTGAAATTTTATGGTACTGAGCAGTGGACGGTTTACGTAAGGGGCTCCACGAAAACGATCTGTAGAGAGGATCTAGGGATGTAGGCAAGTGGAAACCATTGCAGCAGAGAATTGTGAGACGCAGAATTTTGACATCCCGGAAGCACTTCGCGTTCAAGGTCACCAGTGTAGTCGACGCGTTTGCGAATGTCTTCGCATCGTCTTCTATTTTAATCCGCGAACTCGGGCGCTTGCGCATCTGTTTCAGAAGATGCTGATCAGAGAGAATTTCGCGACAAGGCACACCGCTTCGAACACCTACAGCGTGTAAAATTTCCACTTCACGATCGTAACAGTAGCAAACACCTCTGGTTATCAGTGGAGAACCAAGATGGGGGCGGAGTGGGCAGTCTGCCCCGGGCCTCATCATGTAAGCGGCCTCCAAATGGTCACCTAATATTATTTAAACTCGTAAAGAACGTTAATATTATCCGAAATATTTTTAAAAATATTAAACTTCTTAATAAATACATATCTAATTAAAATTCTTTCTAATATGTCAGAGCGTTGGAATTGTATCAATCAACATGCAAACTCGTATGTATATGAGGGCCTCCAAAATTTTTAGTGAAGGGGCGTCCAAAAGTCCTCCCGCCCAAGGCGTCATGAGTTGTTGGTACGCAACTGCTGGCTGTACTTTTCTAAAAGGATAGAATTCGAACAAGCAATTATGAGCACATAATAAAATCGTTCAGACTCAATTGTAAAGAAACTAATCTAGTAAGACGCACAACTATTACAAGTTCATAAACGTCAAGAATCAAAAATTTCAGATAAACGATCCACTTCGTTCAAGTTTCATATTAAAACTAACGTACTTCTATACTGAAACTATCCAGTTTCGTCGGAAATAAGGTTCCACGTACGTAACTTCTAGGCCTCTCCCCCGTGGTCTTTCTTATTCGAGTAATGAGAAAAGATGAAGATTTTGCCTATGAAGTAGAAATGTAGTACTGATATGATAATGTATTCTCTTATCATTAAATACTATCGCATTGAACAATCCACGCCTTACACAGTAATAGAATAAACAACCCTGATTCTATCAAACACGTGTCCGATACGGGAGACCAATTGATTCCTCGCAGTTGGTGTTTTTAGCCGCGAATTCCATATTTCTAATACCTAGTGATAAAAGCAAATTTTTCCTGACTATAATTCTATTTACGACTATTCAGCCGAAATATTAACCAAGAATATACGATTCTGAACGGTAAGCGCTACATTCAACAATAATTTTCATTAAAAATTTCATAAATAAATTATTTTAAAAATCCGTTTTTTGCTTATTTGACTCGTTCATTTCTTACAACTGTCAAATGGTGTTTGATTCCCTCATTTCACCCACAGATCGCATATAGAAGCCGAACGTTCTGGACAGGTTTCAAAAATTACCCCATAACAATTAATGGATCCAGTAGCAGAGCACACACATTATAGAAATCAATCTCTTTCGAACAAGAGACAACGGAAGAGCAAGAATACAAATTTTAGGAAGAAAGAAGCAACAAATAATGCAAATAAAATACATAATTACAACTCAAATCTGTTTACAGAATGGAAAATAGCCCGAGAAGCAAAGAGGTCGTGCAACTATAAGAAACCGCAGCCATCGCAGAGGAAGAGCTGATCACCGGATGCGCTTTCCTAAGGAGCAACAGGATGACAATACCACTTCCTAGCTTCTGAGCCAGCTTTCGTCCCGACACTCACGCGCACTAACACGGAATTTCCCTTTAAAAGGAAGATTATTGACAGACATTCATCAGTATGTCACATAGATATGGGCGCAGAATATTCCCCATTAAAATAAACAGAAAGAAACTGTTTCAGGTGTTTTAATTTTCTACCTAAAAATCAACGATTAAAAGCTCTAACTATTCACCCAGTGAAGGATGGTGTTCAATCAAACTTGCTTCGGAGTAAAGAATATGTCCAAAAACAGCATATTTCACCACGTAAAGTTATTCTAATAATATTTCTGTCGGTCGACACAGTTATACAATTATATTACAATTAACGTCCATTATATAATGTAATTAAATAAATAATTAATAAGAAACATCACATGAATACTAACAACGTAGTATACAATATAATGTGTAAAGATTGTAATGCTTGCTGCGTAAATCAAACAAAGAGAGGGTTAGACCTAGGAACACAAGAGCTTATTTAAAATCAGTTGAACAAAAAGTTGTTACCCCACATTGCATTAATAAAGATCACTTGATGGATGAAGAAAATAAATTATTTTCGGACAAAGAAGTTAATTATTACAAACGTTGTGTCTCTGAAATGATATTTATACAAACTACACCCGTGAGTTTGAATTTACGCACGCACACTGAAAAGCTATCTGGTTTATACAATACAATATTATAACACGTTTGTGTATTTTCTGCTTTTTGTAATCATATTTTGTCTTTATATTTATGTTTATATCATGTTCAATTGTCCTGTTGTTGTATTTCTTGTTATAATTTGTTATTATTTGATCACCTGGCGACGGTTTACAACGAAGTCGCAACGTCGTGAGCTCTTCACAAAATGTATATTATTCGTCCGTAAAATGTAATTAATTATTTAATTAGATTATACAAGAATTTTCAGAAATATCAAATTTCTAAATGTGGACGATGTCTGGTACATCAAAGCCAACTGGACCACGGCCTGGAGCCTGGAAAATATGATTGACAATCAAATTTCTGTTTGACCTTTCACTGAAGCCACAACCATTCTAAAGCGTTTTGGCTACGCAAGTCATATTCGACTTATGTTGATCAGCTACAAACTGCTTTAAACTGTCAAGTAAACTGTTTTTAAAGACCGTACCTGAAGTCATCAAATAAATACTGGAACTTGGGAACTCATATTCCTTTTGTTTCAATTACGAACACTCACGTCCCTACACATCATGGAGCGAGTCTTAAGGAATACATCTCTTTACATAAGCATTATGCATACATGGAAGGGAGGTAGGAAGGAAAGACGATTAATATCTCATTCATCAATAATAGAATATCCAGACATTTCCTCATTACACGACAACCACTTTCACTAAACAACTAAGGAATAATCGAAAGTAGAAACGTAGCAAAAGGAAAATAACCAGGAGCAGAAATGTGCATCCATCAAATCAGTGTCCTTCGGATACAAAGAAGGAAGGGAATTGAATCGGATTATTCGCAAGGTTTGAAATATGGCTTAGCATGACTGACATTATCCAAGCGCGGATCACGAAATCGTTTAACATCAGCTGTCATTGTGTCTACAATTTACGAGCAGAGACAGCAAGGCTTGCAAAGCTTTGAAAGGGGTACTTCGTGAACATCCCTATCGCTGGAACGATATCAACTCCCAGCCATCGAGGATTTCAACAACAGTTAGAAACGCTAGGTTTATCGATAAAAAAATATTCAATAAAACGAAGCAATTATAAATGCCTGAATTTGAAGCTTCAAAATACGAAAACAAAAACTAAACTCAAATGTGCATCGCAAAATAATAATAAAAAATCGGAATAGAAAATAAGAAAATAATAAAACAAAATATTTCCCTATTGCATTATCCTTTAAAAATTTGATACAAAAACTATTATGTAAGGAGTTTTTAACACTAGGAAGAAGATTGAACTGTAAAAAAAGTTATTACGTCATCTGAGAGTAATCAACATCATCCTTATAATAATAAAAAAATATTTTATACATTCAGAGGAGAGGGAGAAACGCTGATTCGCTTTCACAACGTATTTACAAATGCATGAAATGAATCGGAAAAATTGTTCTCACATTTAAAATACTCTAGATATATATCTTAACCATTCAGTTTTATGGCAAAACTGTTTCTGGACGATTAGGAGATTTGTAAAGAAAATCTAACGAAAAACGTCCTGAGTTTAGTCATTTCGGAAGAATTATTAAGGATAGTTGCCCATGCCTACGCCAGCGTTCGCTTGCCCTAAAACAACCCATCCGACCTTTCACTTCATTGCTCGCATCGACCCCATTCTGGACTTCGCAGCTGGAAAGTCCACGGAAGCCATTGTTCACTAGCGCGACGAAGATCACCGTCTCTTCGTCATCCACGCTTCGTTGACATCGAGACAGCAGTCTTTGCGGTCGCCACCAGAAGCGACACTCGCTTTCTTCAAAGTCCTGACCCCTCGGAAGAGAAATGAAACACCATCGCTCTGCCATTACAGCGTGTAACATCATTTGGACGGGCGGAAAATCGGTCGGCACTTCCTTCTTCCCGATTTTGGATATAGGAAAAATGAAAACCCAGAAAGGTTGATAAATGGCCCCAAAACTTTTCAATTGCATGTACAAAAAAACAAAACAAAAAAAGCTAAGCAAGTCAAAAACATTTTCCCCCTTCAAATATTATGTCCTGGTTTTGCAATGATGATAAATGCTATTACGAGTGTGTGAATGTAATGAGGATGAAAGGTTTTACTAATCCGATTATGATTTACGATGCAGCGTTATGTCATTTGACATGTCAATATTCCCTTCCGACATACCACTCCGGTTCTATTAGAAAAGTATTAGAACGGCGTAAATAACTATCTTATTATACATCGCAAATCACCTGAGATATTTTGAAGAAACTAATCAACAAGGAACGTCTAATTATAGAAAAATCATATCACATGAAATTTAAATTAAGTATATTTATATTCCGATCTTTGCCAATTTCGGCGAGTACTTCCCTTTGAATACAAACATTATTTTAGAAATGTTAACCAAATTTATTTTCACAAATAAACTACAAAACTCTACCACGATGCATGATAATAAATAATAGTTAATTAGCTTTCCTTCCTTGAATAATTATTCCATTATAATATAATAGGAAGCTTGTCCACATCCCCATTTGCTCGGAAGTAATGAATTCTGGATGATAGCGTCCTCTCAGAATGTACCGGTTGTCTCGGGGTTAGGTCACCCTCCAGCGGAGTCGCAACCTACGGAGAACAGTCGTTCGTCACGGCACACTTCCGACTGACGCTGTAGCTCCCGTTTGGCGCGGATCGAAAGTGATGGTGAGAAAGGAAAGAAACACTGATGCCACCCAGGTGCGAACGGCCATCACTCACGTGGCGCGAGCGATGGTACAAAGGAAGCAGGCACGAACGAATGAGAAAATTCGGTGCAACAAAGAAACCTCGTAACTTTCCTTCTAAAATTAATATTTAAATAAATGATTCATTACAGACATTACAAAAGAAAGATAAAAAAATTTCCCCGTGAAATAAAAGGATTCGTGCATAATCAAACATTTCCAATTTCTTCCTTTTTTAAATACCCGTTATTGCAATTCTTTCATCAAAATAAAAAAAAGTTGTTAAGAGTTCAAGTGTGTTGAGAAGAGGAGTAAACAAGACAACAAAAGCTGACTAGGCGTGTGGAGAACATCTCATAGCGGGTGGAAAGGGCGGAATCAACGTTGCTGATTATAGATTCTTGGTTGGATTGTTCGTTTGTTGAGCGAGTGGGAGGAATGGAGGGATGGTGGGTTGTGGTTCGCGTCCCGCCATAATGGAGAGGGACGAATCGCGCGTTCGCAAGTAATGGAAATCGTGACTGGTTCCCGCGAACCCACGCCCTACGGCTGCGAGGATTCCTGCTCACTACACAATCCCACTGTCCAATGCATAAGAATACCCCTTCGAGCTATGGTTCATTTGAACATGTTTCCACAAATTTCACGCAGAAATTTAACACGCGTGAAGAATAAGGCATTGTTCTCTTTAAGGAGATCCAATACGAAAAATAAGCAAACATCGACTAATACCTTGCTATTACCTTCGCCATCTTAAAAATTGATGAAATAATCTCTGGTGAGAAAACCTGCCTCATATCCACAACAGGAATCTGAACTCAATACAAATCCAGACATAACATTTTTATCTTAAAGCAGAACCTTTGAATGTCATTATATTTAAAACTTTATAGTGTTGTAGGTTATTCTGAAGTAAAAAATCTAATGATCAATTTAAAATGGTACAAACTTGAACTAACGCAAATTATTTATCCTCCCCTTTGTGATAACTCAAAGCAATTTGTTAGAAAAATTCCACGTAACAAATCTTGAAATATTACATAGTACTACTATTGATTTCAACAAAAGACGTTTATTTCATTATAATGAGTAACACATATTAGAAACCTAACCTTATATAAACTTCTATAGAATCTTCGTTGCAATCTCTATTAAGTTCCCAAGGCACATTAACCCTTGCAATATTCTTCCCCGAGGCACCGATCCTCGTCGGGCAGGTAACCTCCCTAGAGGCGAAGCAAAGACCAGCAAAGGGCGGCCATCGACCTTTCGGTGAAAAGGTCCTGGTCCAGTGAAAGGAGCGCACAGTAACGGCCCAACCCCTTTGGAATGTGATGCACAAGATCACGATTATAAGGCTGAGGTCGCGGCAAAATTTGCAAGTCTAGATCTCTTTCAAAATCTGACAGTATGTTGCTTAATATTAGTCGGAATACACTTCTCTGAACATCTACGGCATGAGATAAAAGAAGCTACCTAAGCAAGTGAAACCCTTGTATTACATTCAGTAACATTTCGCTGTATTTTTTTAAAGACTCTGGAAACCAAGCAAGACGTTTTTACAAAACAAGGAAAACCCAATAAAAATAAATAAAGATAAGAAATACAATAGAAAAATTAGGTTTCGAAACAATCTCCTTGCAAATAAGTTACAAGAATGTAAAAAATAAATTCAGTTATCTTTTTATCCAGAATGCATAATTTGCCCGGTATTTCTTGAGCAACATTCATGATCTGGTTCTTCCCACGAAGAGTCAGAAAGTAGTTTCCACATTTTTTCACCCACTTCTTCGAAGTGGGTAGAGCATGTCCCTTACGAACATGCTCTCGATTGTTTATGAACGACGGACTGCCGACGTCCTATACGTAATCCACACGAAATTACTACTTATTCTTCCACTAAAAGAAAGCCGCGGTTCTTCGTTAGAACTTCGCTTCCTTTATTACCAATGCCAAGCATATCCCTTTCCTCTATATTTTAGTGTTTACTGCCCAAATTTCACATATTTCCGAAGTCGAAAATAATCACACCGGCATCCATAAACATTTCATTTCTACACTATTTGTTCTGCCTTCGATTAACCAGGGCTGCGAACTGGTTCAGGGTTATACACCCCGAAGTGGTTGACTAGCCCTCGGTTTTTCTTCTCTTTACAAAATATGACACCCCCTTTGAAGTGTCGCCTGAAACTCTACTTCAGCCTTTTCTCGTCAACTCGCCTTCACGTTGACCAAGGATATCCCACACGCACCCTACGAAACTGAGGATAATACATCGAGCACTGTGGGCACAAGAGGAACTACATTAAGATAATTTCTGTATCTCTTAGAGAAGATACCAAGAGGCACAACGTGAATTCCCCATATGTCCCCACTACGGGGAGGTGAAAATCAGACTTCAATGCGCCATGTCAGCCAATCGACATCCCCACACCATATATAAAACTAATGTTTCAAATATTGTTTTAGTTAATAATAACTTTACTGTAACACAGAAAATGATACCTCCCAAACCACATAACGCAATGAAACGCATCCATACAGTTATTTTTACGAATCCATTCCTTTAAAGCCATGCCTAAAGTAGGTGAGGGTTGTGAAAGGTTATAAACGATATTAATAATGTCCTTCAACATTCGACGGGGTATATAAAGTGGATTACTGTCCGAAGGTTGAACAGTGAAGAACTAGCTCCAAAAAATGAAGGGTCTTGTAATGAGGATAATTTAATACAAGCAAAATCCTTCCTCAAACACTCCTTAAAAAGCAGAGGATGCCATACTTTTTAGGTCAAGAGGAGAGTTTTCAAGAAAAGATAATATACTATAATAACTAAATTATTTAGAAAATCAATGCTGCAAGAAAACTTTTCCTCCATATAAGTGACAAGATTACGAAATAAAATTTACGATCAGGATCTGAAAAGATCTGTTCTTGGCCGAATGGGTTTAATCCTCTCTTTCAAATTAAATTTGAAACTGAGGGAACAATGATCCCCAAATACGCCAATTCATAAGCAACCACAATTGTGTTCGTTAATAAGAACGGAACCATCGGTAAGAGACATTTTCGCGCGCACACTTAGTAGGAGATGTAGATTCAACCTTTAATGT
The DNA here is from genome assembly GCA_002313205.1 of Laupala kohalensis. NCBI lineage: Eukaryota > Metazoa > Arthropoda > Insecta > Orthoptera > Trigonidiidae > Laupala > Laupala kohalensis. The sequence goes on along the minus strand of NNCF01127692.1, from coordinate 202,790 downwards.
GGGTAAATAACCATTCACGACAGATCTTCACGATCACTCGATAAACCATGGCCTAAACAATCTACTTCTGCTGTAATGTGAGTGGGTGGGTGGCGCTTTCGCCGGTGTTCTTGCACTCGGCGTCGAAAGTGGGTCATATTGAAGTTTTTCCAACAACCAACGACACAGCCCAATATTAACAAACAAACATAAAATCAAATTTTATTCACAAAGAATTTCCAACTGGAAGGAGTTTCACTAGAAATATACGTTCCCGTTCTGTATGGAGCAAGGAAATACAAGTGAAACTAAACTAGAATCAATTGAACTTTGCAGAATACCCTGCCCCTAAGTAAAGTATTATACTGCATATATTTCATCATGTTATTTTTTAAATAAATGTATCAAATAAAAAATAAGGAATTACTAAAAAAAATTAACTCAACACTAGTATTATGTATATAAAAAGAAAATATACCAAGAGAACAGTTGTAATTAGTAAAATTATATTTCCCATTTTATGTATTTATAAGTATAAATGCAAATTTTTAAATTCATAAGCAATAATAGGGCAGAGGTGCGGATGAGAAAATGTTGCAAGTCTATGAAATAAAAAAGAACATTAAGACAAAAAACTTAAAATTAATGGACAAATCAATGTAATCGCAATTAAGTCGTAGAAGTGTCCTAGTTTATAGATTTAGGAGAAAAGATAGGAAATCAAACTTGATGGAGGTCTTAAAAGAGAAGAGAGCGGCGCCAAATAGTTGTGAAATGACGTCATGCGTTTGGGCCGCCTCCGCGACCCGCGAGGTTGAAGAGAATGAGTCAGCAAGTGCCTGACCCCGGATAGGCAGGCACTGAAGCCTTCGTCTGCTTGCTCCCATACCTCACGTCACACGAATGAGGTTACATAGGTCACGTCTCGCAACGGAATCAAAATCACAAAGCCTAGGCTTGTCTTCCATATCCGAGAGAGAGAAAAAAATTACGATATAAAATGAGAAGCTTCGATTTACCGTTCTCTCCCAATTATTCGCAGACTTTTAGTGATTTGTTTCCAATTTATCCGTGCAAATTTAATTTTTTATTCCAATGTAATTCGTATGATTCGCTACCGCCAAACGGAAATTACACATTATTCTACCGCTAACTGAAACATTGCAATGTTTTGTCAAAGTGAGAACTGAAAACTGACAAAGGATAAAAGAGTAAGTTTAACAAGCATTTCAATAACCGGAAAAGGAAAATTTCGCAATCTAAAATATTGGAAAAGGCAATCTCACGTAATAGGGAAATATTTGAAAAAATATTTTCGTGTGTAAATGAAGAGTGAGGATGTATAACTGGATTTTTAGAGAGAAATAAATAAATCAATAAATAAAAAAATAGAATGATCCTTCCCTTTTAGATTTCTCGTTATAGTACAAGATGTATGGCAACATTTCACATATGTGGTAGAGTAACTTTAATACTCATGATATAATTAATTATTCAAATAAATAAATTCAATTAATGCAGTTTTTTTGGTAAAGTTCTGTGAAACCTTTCTCAGATATTATTCATCAACATTCGGGTAAAAAAATCCATACAGATATCAAGAAAATGTACGTACATTACAATTTCATGTGAAGACATGTACAAAAATAACCTGTTCACTATTTATGAACTTATACATACTAAGAACAATATCATAACAAAAATAATTAAATGCAGAACTATATTCACAAATACTAGCTTTTCCATGTCAGTAATAGGTTGTGACGTCCATTTATGCAAAATGAATCGACCCATACCCCAACGAATATTCACTCTCATGTGATTACGACGCATCCTAATGAACATACTGAAGTAGTGGAGTCTTGCCCCTACTAACGCAGAGATAGGCAAACCTTCACACTTCCATGTATTACGGGCAAGCATAGCAAACAAGTTTTACGCGCAGACTGTCAACAGAAGAAAGATATAAGAACAGTGCTTCGAAACAGATTCGACAAATTTTTATTCACTTTATAATCAAGATTCTATCTGCACTATATTTTTTCTCTTAATACCCTAACACCGACACATGCCTGATAATAGTAGCAGGAATATTTCAATTTAATACTCGGTCTACAATAGTCATGCGACCTCAGAGTCGTACTGACATGACTAATAGTCATTAAAAGGTATTAGTGACAAAAATAAATCACATACTCAAGTGACTCTGTCCCTAATTGGGATATCAAGACATTTCCAATCCACACCCGGGCAGTTGAACGATGTGATGTAAAACTTGTGACAGAAGCCTCAGGAAAATTTTGCGGAGCCGAGACTAGGGATGGTTTTATCAGAACGACTCGGCTGTCAAGGTCAAACATGCCTAACTTCATTCAAAAATCAGATTTCAAAGTACTTTCAGCTAATAATGAGTGAAAATGGATAAGTTCAGTTGTTCAACGTGAGTTTATTGGGCTTCAGACGCTTCACACAAAAACTTAGTTGTTTTATTCCAATAAAAAACCTGTTTATAAATATTATTAAGGTCAAAAACACTTTGTATTTAAACATTTAATCTCGTATTTAATAAAGAAATAAACATGTAAATTGTGATTATTTTCCCTTGAACTGTAATATACCTTTATTTGCAAAGTTTTTTTTTTAAATTTCACTAACTTAGAAGGTAATGCGCAATCGAAAGATGATGGATTTCAATAATATTGAAACATTATTTTCTGTGGTTTTAATACATCAGAATTTGAACTATTACATACGAGAACAGGTTAAATTTTTTTTAATTATCGTAAAAATGTAAAGTTTTTCAAACTTCAACAATCTTTAGAGCACATGAGCTACCGGAAGATATGAACCAATTTTTAGCCTCCCTAATTCGCAACTTTTCCGAGGTATTACGACTTGAAATCCTTTTCGAGTTTCTTCGGTTCACCCTAATGAATAGAGTCTAACGTATGAACAGAGGTGGATAAATGAATTATTCTCTTCTTTCAGCAACATTCTCTCACTGGTCATTTTGTTCCATGTGTAATGTAAAACTTATTACCCGGACTGATGAAATGTAAGAGATTGTCTTTGTCCTAACTTCACCCCCATATACACCGTTGTTCTTATATTTTATTTCCTCAGAATTTGCCATTCGGCATCCTCATTTCAGAGCTCACGTGTTGAACAATGCAGTGAATATATTCCTATCAAAATAAAACCTTTGGCGATTTATAAATTTGGACAAAATATAGACATCTTTTTCAGATATATATTTATTAATTTTTCTGTAAATAATTTGTTGGGATGACTGCTGTTATCTTGTATTTCTTTCCTATTGTACTGCAATGTGACATTATTTAGACACATTTGCTAAAACTGATTTGTTTAACAAATCAGAAATCCCTATTGCTTCGAATGACTCAGTGGGTCTAATTTAAGCCCATCATCCCGAGTTAACGTAAACTACTTACGTCACGTCAAGAGGATCAATACCGCAGTGCAGAGAGCCGTTCAACGGAAATGGTAAGAAGGTTTCGAGACCACATGAGATAATTTTATANTGAATAAAGATGGCTATGGGGTCCTAGACAAGTTTCGTTCAAATTTATTCTAACAACTTCGATTTTTAATTGTATGAATAAATATTTCTAAAGAGCACGAATATCTAGGGAACAATATTTACAAATTCTTCAAGTATAAATATTATAGTCAACATCGTGGTGAACTATTAAAGTAGGATTTTCTTCATTGAGATTCAAGACTCAAGAACGCAAGTTCGAATTTTCGATAATATATTGAGCCAACGAGTCACACAACAATAATTATTAAAATACCTGATGATGTGCGGTGACAATTGTTTAAGAATATAAAGGAGAGAAATTTTTTGTTTAACAATATCATCAGAGGAAAAGAAATCTCCTACGAGAACAAACATCCGTAAATAACTGATGTTCCAAAGTTTTTCATGGAATCCCAAACCATTCACACGAACTTCCAAGAAACAACTAAAGAATAAGGCGTCCCCGCAACCGAGGGATTCCGCATACATCCCTCTAAGCACACCTCGGGCGCCCGTTTATAATGAGAGCGCGTCTATGCAAGGGCGACAGGTCGTAATTCCTTCCCTTGCGTGTACACTCCGAACCACTCCCACCCTCTTTCCTCCCTCCGCCCACGTCACGTGGAGGAAGAGTCGCAGCTCGGCGCTTAATACGGACACTTGTAAATTGGCGACGGGATTCCACGCCTTTCCCGAGCACCCGCTCACCGCCGCTGCCGCCGCCATTGCAGCCGCGTCTCATTAACCGTACACAGACAGCGCCGGCACCGCAACGTTGAAATATACAGCGCGACACGTTTAAGGAATCGCTCTCCATTTCAGAAAGAGGGGAAGATGATTGGTCTAAGTGCCATTAATTGTCGCATCACGAGTTTCAAGCAAAAGCAGCGCGGCGCGCCGTTTGTGTGAGGCACCCCTTTTTTTGCGGACGTCCTCCGAATTTATCTGCGCGCTTCATATGGAAACAGTTGAGTGCACTTCTAGGTATGGACGAGTAAAACTGAATAAGGCGATTCCTCTACAGGATTTCATTCGAAGAGACAAGGAAGCATTCGTTATTAAGAATCATCCGACAGCCCCCGACGCTAATGTGAATTTTTCCTCTCTGTACTAATAAAGACGTACCTAAACAAAACATCGTTTACACTCACATTAGCTCACATTTATTTGATATAATGCCCTCATTATTGTCTTCTGACATTACCAGCACCAATTAAGTTGAAAAACTAATTAACACAGAACAATAAAAATATTATTACTCATTTTCACACGATTAAATAGTAGTAAACACGATTTCCTCGTCATCTGGAATCAATACATTTCTCGAAAATGTCTAACAATATACAAGAACTTTTAAAGTTAATTTTCCTCTCCCCGCAATTTTATCTCAAGCACATGAGATGAAATGAAAAGCAAACAAAAACTTTCTATGTTCTGTGTTTACTTGACTAAAAAAGAGTAAAAGTAAAACTTTCGGCATCATACCGTTTCGTTTCCCGAGTCGCAGCACGTGGCCACAGCGTAGACCATCTCTGACAAACAGCGACGTGACGATCGATACGCCTCAGGTCTCCTTAGTCTCATTAAACTTGGAGAGCAACGAACTCTTGCACTCGGTCAATATCGTGCGCGGCACCAAACCATGCCACGGCAATGGCTTCTTCCTACATGGAGAGCGACGTGTTTCAAATCGAAAATCCCGTGTTACCTACTAAAACTGCTCACCTCATTTGTTCCCAACACGCGTATGCCCAGAACCCGTCGTGAAGAATATTTGAAGCAGAACTCAGAAACTAAAACACTTTAAAAGTTAACTACTTACATTGAAGTTCTAGAAAGTAGTACGGATACAAATATAACGCGCGCAACTAACAGGTAGAGAAACGTGTAATTGGTTTACATATTTTAATTTCTCTTTCAAATTCTGATCGTCACCCGAAGCAAATTTAAATCTGAGTAGTAATCACATCACTCGGTTAATTCCGTCGTAATCACCACGAATGTCATTAGAGAACAATTTCTCATTCCAAAGTTTTCAAAATGAATTAGATTTTTTTAAAATATTAAATCTCCCTAAAAGCAAACTATAGTGACCACCGATCCGGATGGACTATAGATTTTTCCGTACTAAAATTTGAAGAAAAAAGGATTCCAAGCAAAGTCTTGTAAAGTATAAAAGCAAATATATAGAAAGGAACAAAGTCCCCGTCCTACGAGATATTCCCATTTATTACTGTTTATACGTAACTGCACAAACTGGTCTGAAGACTCCTTTTCGTTTATAGTATACAACGTATTTGTTTCCACTTATGCTGCCAACTTCTAGTGAATATACAAAAGGTTTCTCCCTAAAATTCCGGGAGCAAAGCAGCTTGACAATTCAAATAGACAAAATCTCCATGCTCTTTCGTAGATACTCGCTATGGGATGCATAGTTCCTGATGTATTCTGTTGCAGCGTCGAATCTAACCTCAAGCGACACGTGGGGGAAATGTAGTCGAAGGAGTTAGGAGGGAAAGCGGTTATCTCTGAAGTTGGTGGAGACGCCTCGCAGCCCGTACCTCCTGCAACATTGATCGCCTTGTTGGCGAAGAGACACAGGCGCCACGTGGAACGTGGCTTCATTAAAATGCAATCAGGTCCTTTAATAACGTCAGTCTCTATCGCCTTCATCGCAATTGTATCTGACATCGCAGGAAACGTCTCTTAAAAGCGGGAAAAGGAATACAATTTTATCTATTTCATATATTACAGTCGGCTTCGTAATTTTAATAATAATAATAATTTGAGCAGTTAATTATTAATAACTTGAAATGACAGCTCTAGTTGAAACCATAGTGCGAACGCTAGGGATCACATGGAGAAAGGTATAAGTATTAATTTTTAAAGCCCTTGTCAGAGTAGTTTCACATAGCCTTTCACTCTCACAACACTGTTGGGAATATCCTGAAACTAATTATGGGTTCGTATCCTGAACCATTAACGCGATGACAGTTCTCACTCGGATGAGCCACTACGTCGGCTCACACACATTAATAATATCGAGGTTTCTTATTCGAGAGGCATGGAAGAGGAAGTGAAATATTAGAAAATTAACAGAGAAAATGTTACTGATCCAGACCGTATCTTTGTCGGCATACGTTTTAAAACGCAGGTGCCAAAATTATGAACGTTGGCGACTAGATACGACGTGCGGAGCATCCCTGTATGTTTGGTTGCATCTCCAACAGGAACTATCTGCCATGAGCATATTTAAACGCTAGTGAAAATGATATAAGTAAAGCTGTATATGAAGTATTGTTAATACAAAATAAAATAATTGCGCGGTACATTTTACAGGTCAGTTACTTACAAAATAGACAAAAAAATCAACATCATTCCTTCCGAATTCCTTCATCCAAGGTTAGTAGAAAAGCAGACCTGATGGTCTCAAGCGCCAATTATTTAAGATAAGACAGACCGAAATTAAAAGTATTATTAAATAACAATCCAGTAAGATCTTGATCTAATGTTGCGTGGTGTTATCATGAGTGTTAACTTTCGTTCCATTACAGAGTATGCATCATAATGAACCGTGGAGTATATAGCACATGTGACGAACACTATTTATACGACAATTTATTTTCTCCACAGTCCTCTTCCTTCATAAAAAAAATTCCTTCAAAAACAAAAATTTTATACAATAGCTCATATAGCTCATTTGATGTTTTTGTTCCTTTTTATAATTCCTCCGAGATACACCGAAGAGAAGAAAGATTGTCACTTCCACAACAAAAAATCTTATATCAATACATTCGTAAGAGGGGAACAAACTAAATTTACACTATTTAAGCATTCAATGTTTCATAAAATCAGGATGCGAAATATTTCAAAACTTTTCCAACTAAGTCTATTCCTTACCCTTTTCAAACCGTAAATCCTTTCGCTGCCTGTACCACTGAGGTGTAGAAAAGATTCATTAGCAGTTCCATACAAGCGCACCGTCGTAACATTCGTTCCATCGCCGGTGGCCGAAGGTCAAACACCGTCCAATGGACACCAACGGCCACATACAAGTGCACGGCCCTTGCTTAAAGCCATTAACGAGTGGCAATCAACATATTGGAGACACTCATTACGTGTAATTAATTCATCGCTCGTGACGCTTTTCAGCGCCGCCGAAATCCACTGAATAAAAAGGAGCGTCCTGCGGCAAAGTTACGATGAAGCAAAAGTTCCTCTGAGGCCGGTCACTCGCATCGCCATTTGCAGAAGCAGCTTGTTTACGACCGCGTAGTCCACATACATATTTGGAAGGCGATGTATTCCTGAACAGGGATCGTGTTACTACCTTGAAAAGTTGTCCCACAGCACGCTGTTCTCGGCTGATTTATTTCCAAAGCGGCCAACATTTACGCCCAATTGATATTATATGCTAATCCCTTCGTTCGTTATGTTCATGCGACAAGGTTCGACATAATAGCTGGAAGCGCTCGGTAATTTACAACTTATGATGTGTCGTTGAAAAGAAGGCTCGATTCTGCCCCAAGCGATTCAATAACGGCCCATCGCTACGTTCACTTTGTTTACGTGAAATATAAAGACTGTATTTTAAGAAACTAAAATATGAGTAACTGCTTTCAGTACTACATGTGAGGCAATAAATATTTTCTTCCTCATGAGAATTTGGACAAGCAAATGAATATATACAGAGGAGCACGAAAGAATGAAAAGACCTTTTCAGTTCTAATAAAAAAATGGTGACCCGACAGAAGATGTGGGACTGGATTTATACAGCAGTACGTACTTTACAGAGAATTATCGTCCACTATAATAAGACCAAGGTGATCATAAAACCTGTGAATTCGCGTACACACAAAGCAACGGAGTCTACACGTCTTTCATGGGCTCCCAAAGAAAATAGACATGCGCTACGAAATCACACGAACGATACCTAAACCACATGAGACCAGGAAAGCTACAACCACTTCTGAAACACAATATAAGATCAACTGTATTTCACGTGTCTTACTCCATTCCGACACCATTACATTTCAAACTTGCATACGGTTTCATAGTCAGATTTCAAATACATTAACATTGATTGAGAAATATGCGAGAAATTGAAATAAATAATTTACAAATAAAGTAGGGTAGATTCAGAATAATCGCAAGAGGAAGTTCGAAATGATGTTTTCAACGTGCGTAGTAGCCGTCTCACACATCGTGTTTCNCTCATTAGCAATGTTCATGCGATGCTGTTTTTGGTCGCAATTGAGCAATTTTGGTACGAATTTCGCGGCGACCCGTCTCATGCCCAAATCATTGATAAAAATCGAATGGCATGAGCCAATCGATATGTCTAGGTCCTCAGCAACTTCTCTAACGGTGATTCGACGATTGGCCAATACCATTTTCTCCACTTCATTAATTTTTTCGTCTGTTGTTGAAGTGCTCGGGCGTCCGGCACGCTCTTCGTCGTTCACATCTTCTCGGCCTTCTGAGAACATTTTGTACCACCGATAAACGTTGCTTCGGTCCAAGGTAGCTTCTCCGTATGCCACAATCAACATTCGGAATGCATCCGCGCACTTAATTTCGTTTTTCACACAAAATTTGATACAGGTTCTTTGATCCATTTTTTTGAATAGGTAAAAATCGAAGACGATCCAAAACACGTGCAAGCAAAGCAGCTGTCAACAATTAAGTGAACATTCAAAATGGCCGAGCTTGTCGGCATAAGTGAGAGACATGAGTACCAACATAACGCTACAAAAAAATCGAAATTCGAATATACGTAACCCGCGAAAATTCAAAATTCGCGATACTTTTTGAACACACCTCGTATTTGTTTCGTCTAGGCTTTCTGTTGATTTTCATGATTCAATACGTCCCGTCATTTTCTACCTCGTGTTTTTATGAAATGTATTTCTGTGAAATATTTGTACATTATATGCTAATCATGCTTTGTCGAGTCAATTTTAGTGCAACAGTACAGAGAAAAAGTGATTCATTCAAAGGCTCTTCTGTAGAAGAGTGAATCCGTCATTTCTTAATATAATGCACTACAAGTGAATCTTTCTTTATGATCTTTGATGTCCCAGAAGTTTTTGCGAGAATTATCCCCGCGATACGTTTAAATAACAATTCTTTTCTGACTGTTTTGTAATGGTGTAGTAGTAGCAGTCTTCGCTCCCAAGCTGCTCAGCGACAGCGCGGGTTCGACCCCTCTTTCAACATAACTGGGTAACGTTTTGAACTCCAGATTGCCATCTTTAGATCCCTCCCTTGCCATCTCTAGATCCCTCCTACTCAGTTCCAAACGTTCCCCATTATCTCTCCTCCTCAATTTCTTTACCCAAACTATTCGCTTAGGTTTAAGAGCAGGTACGAAGAATGTCACCGCATCAATGAGATATTTAATAAAGAAATAAAAAAAGAAAAACAATGAAAAAATTGATGGCGAAGTTAAATGAAAAGTTATATCAATGTGTTTAGCGTAGATAGGGATAATAAAAAACCAAGATAAGGATAATAAAAAGAAATTCTTCCCATCATGTTCCACTATTATTTTAGTATACATCATCATACGTTATTCAGGTTATCTACATAGCGAATACAATGTAATATTCCGTACTCGTATTATAATTTAATCGAGTTATCTCCAACAGGTTGGAGCAAATGTGTATGTACAACTAGCGGTCGTAAACAATGAAGAGGCGATGACGATGACCTTCATCCTCAACGCGGAAGAAAGTTAACGCAGCGATCTGGAGGCTGCTTCTGAGACATTCAGCGCCACTTGAGGAGAACGTGCGCATGCGACGGCGGTGGAAAAAACATCACGCTGGCGTACCTCCAGAGCGCACTGGCAACGATCGAAGCACGACGCTCCCTATGGCAGCCCTTATCATTCCTATTTGAGAGAGAAAAAGGGTCTCGCTCCCCCGCGGTTCCCTTTTGTTGGCGAAAAAAAAACAAACAACAAAACATTTCTGTAGAACATCGAGACATTTTAGCTTTTGGGTTCTGTGCACGCAAACACCAAATGGTTTTCATACGCAATTGTAGCGCACAAAATGTTGCGACGAATAATCATGTCCAATGAGAACAATCAAATTTTACACTTTCTGTATACTAATAAATTTATCAAAACTATCTTCACGTACATCAGCTGCACAAGTTTCAGAACTTCTAATAAATATAGACTTTAATGAATTGAAAGCGTTAATCGAGAGTAAGATATATTTAAAGATCTCGAAGTTTGTTACTGATGTGGCACATAGGAAACGCTAACCTCCAAACCTCTCAAAGTACATACATGAAAAAAAAGAAGTTAAAGAAAAAATTCATTAGCAGATGGCCCACGGGGCAATGGACCGTAAGGCACAGAGCAACACAAGCGTATGAATTTTAAAACTCCCAGTATTCTATGAAAACAAGAATTTAGAAGTTCTTAATTTCAAGGGAATATACCTCTGAATGGTAGCAAATTGGAATCACATTCGTACGCAGTTCATTCTCTAATAAATACGCGACAAAATTAAAATAATTCTAAAGGAAATCTAAAAAATGAACAATTTTTTATTAACAATGGAAGTAAATGAACACTAATTGCTATCAGGAAACTTTTATACTGGGAATAGAAGAATATTCCATAAATGAGAATATTCCATAAATTAAATATTTTATCAAATTTGAAGACAGATTCGCAGTACAGTGTAAACAAAGCTAACGTTGGATGACCCACAATCAAAATGAACGGATAAATACTATTACACCAGGTGGATACTTGGATGACTAAAGAATGGAGTACGAATGATGAGCATCGCATAAAATTGCTTTTGAATCCCTTGCGAAACCAGAAAGCCAGAACAGTCTGTCTTGTGTGGAATGGACGTATGAAGCTGTAGGGGCAGCTTCTACCGCAGAATCCAATGAAGAGTGGGAGACCATTCTCGGGCAACGATACAGTTAGTTGAGACCTTGAGCTCCGGCTACGCCCTGCACATCCAGACATGCACCTGCTACGTTCTTTTAGAACTACTGTATCTCAGAACCATTCGCCAGTAATAAAAACGCAAATAGTTTTTTAAAATATTCATAAAACATATTTGTAAAACCACTTGTGCATGAGGTAATATTTTTGCAGTTGAGAAATGTATGTAATATGTTGTTCAAAACGATGATATACTAATATTCAGAGATTCTCTGCTAGCTAACATGACTACTTACTATGGATTACAACAGAATACAACAATTTTTTCAATTTTTTTTAACAATTGTGTCTTTAGGGTTCGCCAACATTTGAGTCCTTACGAGCCCTCAATTTTTCTAATTATTCTACATAAACTTATATTAATTAATTTCTACATAATACATTCTACATGTTTTTCCTTCTTGTTAAATCATATTTGAGTAGATTTACTAATGTAAGTTTATGTAGTGTAATTTTTCTAATTATTCTACATTAACTTCCATTAGTAAATATTCCCAAATATGATTTAACAAGAGGTAAGAAAATTCTTTGAAGCTCGTCAAAATGTTAACATATTTTAAACTGGTTGTTTACCGTGACATAGTTTCCCAATTACTCTGCACTTGCCATTTCATAAAAATAGAATCACTAAGCAATTAAAGGACTTCGAAACAATTTCCCGACACGTGTATACTCACATAACATAAAATTATACGGACATTTAATAGAAGGAATTATACCGCTTCGTACACGACACACGGGGAGAAATTTCGAAGGTGTCATCTGATTCTGATACAGAACAAGTGTCAGTGACAATTTCGTCATTTTAGTGAAATACAACAGAGGTGCGAAACCAACAATTAAAGAAACTCAAGATTTATAAATAAAAATATCCTAATAAAGAGAAGTATTTCACAGGAAAAAGTGCTCACTTCGTGGTACATTAAAATTGTAGTTTTCAAAAAATAATATTGTCTTTAAGATTTATTCAACGGATGAAATTATCATGAGTCATTATGACTTTTTAATTGACAGACAAAAGGAATATTTCCTTCTCCATGAACTCACTGGACGAAATTGATGAGGTCAACTTAAACAACCGTTACCATCCCATTTCGGTAGAATGAAAGATGCAAAAACTAAACGAGAGAACGTTTATGGATACTAAATCAAAAATCTTGTGTGATTTGGAAGTTGTGGATGATGTGGAAGTTTATCAAACACTGAATCTGAATCACACGGATTTTCCAATACAAAGGCAACTAATTCGCATCCCAGAGATGCAATATTAATCTTATTATCTTCAAAATTTCAGAAGTGATACAGCGATACAGTGAATGACGGTAGGTGATGCGCCTGTCTATTTGGTCTGAGGCGCAACCTTGATATAATTATAGCAAGAGGAAAATCAATGTCTAATTAAAATCCTGTATTCACACTGTATATAGACAGTCAATAATAATAATAATAAATGAAAAAAATATTTATCTCATAGAAACTAATTCCGTATGAAATAATGCAATTCACATGCAAGGCAAACATAAAATTAATCTCTACCTCAGTCTCAGTAAAAACCAACCACTTTTACATCACCACCCTCACAAGACAGTAAGATGCATGGACAGGTACCTCAATACAATATAAACAGAGGAAAACCATGTTCAATTAAACCCCACGATCAAATGTGTTTCCGTTGAAACAAATGGTCGTTTCCATAAGATAGAACTCCCGAAGGTCTAGGTTAGAATTCAGGAAAGCTAACTGGGCGGCTAATACATATGTAGAGAGCCATGCAGAAGAATACAAGACCGGAGATCGTTCGTCTCTCTCACGAATGTGTGGCTATTCAATTCAGACCACCAAAAGAGAAATAAATAATGGATGCAGTTTACAGTTATTCGACCACATATGCAACTAGAAACACCAATAAGGTTATATCATTCTTTGAAATTTTTCCGGATCAAAGGTTCTTTTTAATATTCGGGTTCGAAGTTAAAGAAAATTCCATGTCCATTCCTGAAACTCAAATGCATGGCCAGAATTCTTACATTACTTCCGAGGGATTATCGTAAAGACGCCAGTAGAAAATAAGAAACATAAATTTCTAATACTTTAGTAAAGTATATTCTAACAAGAAAATAAGTAATATCACTTTAATATATTTAAATATTTAACATACTTTAATACTAATAGCTTTTTTATATATCAGTTCATAATTCATAAAAGTTCAAAATTAATTTAAAGTCTAATTTGTAATTTTTTTTAAGATTAAAAATGTCGTGGCGCACAAGATACCTCATAATATTAATTCAATTCATTTGCATACAGCAAGAAACTGCCAGACTGAACCTAAGCAAATGTTTTGAGACAAATAACAAGGAGGAGTTCCCGGGCTGTGCGAATACTGTTGAATTGCATATCATTTTACAACATACGTTCATAATTTTTTTTTCCAAAGGACATTTGACGAAACAATGGCTGAGACCAAAATAAAACAAAGTACAGAGTAATTTAACTTGTAACTGGTGAAAAAGGCCGCTAAATATCTATTGCATTTCAAAGCACATATAAATTAAATAGATAGTTCATCAATTATTTACATCTAAATAATGACGTACTAAAAAGTAAAATAAAACGTAAATGTCAATAAAAGTTGAATAGAGACAATATTCGCCAAAATTATTCCAATAACCTTCAAGACATTCTTTAAAGTGAATGCAATTTTTCAAGTCATCGATCCAATGAAAAATTGATAAAAAAATCAACAAAATCATGTCACATATTTAATTACTCTGTTCTTTGTTTATTTAAATCTCAGCTACAGTTTCGTCAACTATCCTTTGAAACGAAATAAATATTATGAAATTGTGTGGAAAATGCAAGTGTTTAATATCCTTCATAATTGCATGCCATAGCTCAAGTCACTTCTTAATAATCGGAGTGGATTTCTTTTAAATCTCTTCACTTTGAATGAAGCGAATGCAAATTCACTCCGAGAGCCCTCCACACCGTTAGAGCGAACACACAGAAGGGAGGTGAGGAAGGGCGATTTATGCGTTGGACTCACGAACGCTCTCCCCCCCCTCCTCCACTCGGGGAGAAGTATGACTGCGGATCAACGCTCAAGCCACGCTGAAGAAACATACCCGTACCCTGTGTTACAAACGAAACCCTTGTAAGAGCAACAATTATATCAATGTTCATATTTGTTTATATTTAATATTAATTGTTTATATTTTCTTGTAAATTATTATGTTTTCTTCAAGTGTTGATTTAAAAATGTGCGCCCTTTAATCGATACTAATCGATACCAACATCAAATGGATCGATTTAATCGATAGTTCAGACCAGTATGTAACCTGCGGTTCAAACATTCCGTGACCACGGGTTCAAACATTACGTAACCACGGGTTCAACCAATGTGTAACCACGGGTTCAACCAATGTGTAACCAGTGATTCAAACACTACGAAACCAGCTGTTTGTCATATCGACTTCAGCAAACCAACGCGTAACCGCAAGTTAGTGAACTAACTTCTGTGTTAACTGTTTTCTGAA
>NNCF01127692.1:165673-187605 GCA_002313205.1 Laupala kohalensis | reverse complement strand
ATATATATATATATATATATATATATATATATATATATATATATATATATATATATATATATATATATATATATATATTCCTACTATGTGCAATAGCTCTTGGTTCAGATAGTACAATTCAATTATCTCAACTACATCCATTCTTTAGTGGACGTGGCTGTAGTGACAACTCGCGCTCTTGATCCTACGCCAAGGGACATAGGAAAATTACCGTTACGTATGAACAATTAAGCATAACATTCAGTCAAGTCTCCTACCCGGGAACAAAAAAGACCATTAATGAAAATGTACGATGTCCAATAGCAATGATTCCTAAGTGCATCATTCCCTGGATACTTTCTATATTTCATCCTTGTATTATTTCAGGATTATTTTTCTCGCTATATCTTTAAAGACAGTCTCGGAACAAAAGAGTAGTCACGAAGGACGTAAAAAAAAGAGGTCGATACAACTGGTATCTTTGTGGCGCTAGAGAGCCTACACGGGGTCGATTTTTATTCGGGTGAATCAATCTCTGGAGATAACGACGTGTGTCATTATGAGACAAAAAACAGCTGAAAATTCATTATTTCAGCGGTAGCTTCTTTACTATGCGTATTAGTTTCATGGAATGTTACTCACAGCTCAGATTTCAATAAGAGAAATTACATATTAATTCGTTGCGTATCACAATACTAGCATTACATTTTTTCCAGGGACACAAATAGTAGCGTATTAAATGGATTTGGTAGATATCGAAACGTATACTTGAGAAAAACGACTTCAATATCCGATGTAATGACCCGCTGCTACCGTACGGCGTAGTATTATTCGCGAACCAATTCAACTATCTCGAAAAGAAACTTTTCAAACAAGAACTTAATCCGTCTGATACTTTTCTCTTTCCGAGGGAGAAATAAGTAGTTTTTGGTACCTCTTTTACTAGAGACATTCATAAAGTCGGTTGCAGACGAATTACACAAAAAGAAACGATTTAGAAAACAAAGAATGAAAGGCGGGGAGAAAACGTATCAACTTTGGTTACTCGCAGAAATGTTATTCAACATTTTTCTAACACGTGAAAATGATAAGAATAAACGCTACTCATTCCCAGTCATTCAATACTACTGCGTGCATGTAACTAACATTTTTCTTCCCAGATTGGCGTAAGTGCATATGTTATTCACAATATCAGAAACTAGGTATGACGTTTTGTAAAAGACAAGATAATCTCTCGAATTTCCAAATCATCGGGTAAACTAAGAGGGATCTGAATATGGAAAAGAGTAGAAACTGTCTTCCGTAATATAGGGCGAGAAGAGGAGCAGCCCATATTGATCCCAAGTACGAATATTTCGTGCCCAGAGTAACTCGCAAGGGAAATTACTACTGCAACACGAAGGCACATAGATACGAGACAAAGTTTTCGGACGTCGGACTTCAAATTTCCATTTCGGTCATAAATACTGTTCAGCATATTTGCAAATTAGCATGACAACAAACACATTTATTCCGTAAAATAAGACTATTTTCGAATATGTGTTCTTGGAAATAGACATATCAATTCTTTATTAAAGCAGAAACGGTTAAATCCTACCCTTATATAGACACATTAAAAACTAGTGGTGCAAAACCATTGCACATACTTTCTCAAATACGCTTCTCCGTCTGCAGCATAGAGTGAAAAAATTGTACAATGAAAGGATCACTTCTGGCGTGGTCCTCTATATTCTGGTCGTCTTCCAGTGCTCTGTTCATGCTCAAAGTCGCTAGATGAACTTATTACTGTAATTTCGTTGTAGAAGAAATTTATGTATTTTCGTATTTGCAGTGTTTCTCTCCTCCTGTGTATTTTATCATTATCATATCTTACATTTCAGTTTACTAACAGTGTATTCTACGTCTGCTTGGTCCATTTACACTGCTAAAAATTGTTCAATTGCTTGAAACAGTAAACAAATGCGTAAATGTAGCAGATAGAAATTATTTTACAGCGTCTATACCAAACTTTCAAGCCAAATACCGCTAATGCGGATGTAATGCATACTAATTCCACTTTACGTACAGATAATTTAAGTAAAATCGTTCGACCCGTTTTTGAAAAATATTCAAAAATGTACTTTGACCTTCATGTGAAGTGCCCTTTGTGTTCAAGTAAAAGGAAAATTGAAAGCACGTGCATATGTTAGAAGTAAATTCTACTTCTAACGAAAACTGAAAGAAAAAAAAATTCCATTTGGTCAGGAGCGCTGGGCACAGACGGACGGACAGACAGACGGACGGACCGGACGGACGTCCAGCCGAAAACAACTTTTTCGGAATCAGGGGTCAACAAAACGGATATTTCCGCAAAAATCTCGTTTTCGAATTTTTTCACGATTACAATACTTTCCATGTACTAAGTATATGAGAAAGTAACAAAATACACATGAATCGTTTGGGAACACATTGTGATTAAGTTACACTAGTACCAGTGAATTGTATATTTTGCTCACGTGCCCAAATGCTCAATTAAATGACGACAAAGCAGAGAAAAAATAACTGAAGAAGATTGCAACGTAAGAAATTATGACCAAGCACAAAAGAACCGAATGACATCTTATTTAATTATTATTTCATCTTTCCCTTGTACTTCCAAGAATTTTTCAAGAGGTAGGCTTACGTTAACACAAAAACATTACAAAATTGAAAAATACATGTCCAGCTATCGTGATAATGGTTTGTTATGTTTTGTGTGTTTAACGCGACACTACGAGATGGCATCATTTTGTCAATGGTTCTTAAAATGTGAGCAAAGGATACCCAGGTAAATTATGTACGAAGTTATCGAGTAAGAAATGTAAATAAAATTTCACTATTCAATGAATAAGGGGCGCCGTCAGAAGTGATCTGAGGATCAAGGAAGCTGCGGACCAAAATATGTTTGCAATTGCTGCCGGTAAGTAATAAAGAGGAAAACGTATAGGAATTGAAACATTGAATATTCATTGACCAAAAAGAAACAGTCATAACTTTTTAATACTCATAACCGCTGCATGCATTCCATCACATCATTCTTCGCTGCTAAAAAATGCGTTCTGGAGATAAAATTACAATAATACTAATGCGATAACGACTATTTTACACACGAACAATACATGGCAATAACAATTTTCAGATCCTGCTCATAGCGCACAGGGTAAGATACGTGAATTAAATTAACTTTCTGTTCGAAAATTACTGTTGAAAGTGCAACTTTACAAGTGACATACTGTTCAATACTTCCCCATCACAAACGCACACATACAACCATCTGAGTACAGTTGCACCGGGAGCTTCTTCAATCTTATTATGTACCCTAATTTGTAAGAGTAGTTTCTTATTTAACTCCCGAGAAAAAAATCTGCAATGAGTGTTTCCGAAAACTAATTGCACAATTAGGCTGCAGAAAAGTAAATAGGCATTAAGAGATTACTAATAAACAACATAGCAACATTGTTTACAATATGGTTGCCCTGGTTACTCCAAATAAACATTCTAAATATAGTCCATGCACATTTTGGAACATCCAAAGAATGCCTATAAATTCGTCGTGGTAAAAAAGAATTAATTCGACTAACAGTCTGCGAGTAGAATTTGTCGTTCACATCTTTTGAAATCGATGCTCAGCAAACCTTGAGCTATAATTTCATAGCACGTGACTCGAATTCTGAACGACATAATCTCACTCATACACATTCCACTTCTCACAAAACTAGCGCGCTTGGTAGTACCTCCAGTTTCGAACTCTAAGAATGCGCACGATGTATATCAAATTCATACGAACTCTTCGGATATAAGATATTCGACACAATTTTAGATAAAATGAAATACCAATCTTTCCTCCAGAGAAAATACTTTTCCTCCAGAGAAAAAATTTCCTCCAAATCGAAAACTTCTTGCAAATAAATTCGCGATGCAAAAAGCATTTTAATAATGTAGGGAAAAAAATATTTCGAAATTTTATTACTCATGTTTCATTTTTTGGCATAAAATAGTGGAAGAGAATAATCTTTAAAATAAAACTTTTTACACGGTCAAATATAGGAATTATACCATCGCAGAAACACACATGTAACGACAAAGATGGAAAATGGGCAGCTCTCTTCGGAAAGCACTCGCAAGATATATCGACACGTTAGCGAGAATTACTATAAAGTCACATCAATATACATTTTCGGAGAAACTACAATTCCATGAATGGCGTTCTACGTCAACCTGCATGTAAACTAAGCATGCAAAAGGCGTAAATTAAAAAAGTTTTTACGAAGAAAGCGGTACATAAGAATTATCCTCAAGCGCATAATAACATCCGAGCTTATGTAAAGAAGTAAACAAATATATTTCAAAATACGAAACAATATGGTTCCAAGTATTTGTGAGGTAGAAACAAATAAGGGATATTCTACGGATATAAAATTCGATATAAAGTATTTACACTATTTACAGGATATATGAACAAAACAATATGCTTATCATATTACAATAACATATACACACCTTTCACAAATTGTTTAGACAATAATTGAACAAGTTACTTTATAAGCGTTTTATACATTCATGCTGCCACTTCAGTTTCGATTATGGTCTTTGTGTTCGCAACACATGGTCAATGTGACATGCGTTTCTGTGAAAGAAGCTGAAATGACAAAACTTTTATCATTTGTTCTTCATTCAGAACCTGTTTGCGAGCGATTATTCATAAACAAAATAATTAGTTTCATCCCCAACTCCATTTTTATCATTTTGGAGCACATTTCATTCAATTATGTGAATAAACATACAAAATTCTAAAATAAGATCGTCGGTGCAAGATAATTTTCTCTATCAGTAACATTCGCAAACTTCGCAATGTTCCTTTAAAAGGCAAACGTGCATCAAGAACAATAGCTCGTAAAACGTTTCTTTAGCAGGAAGTTTTGCGTCAAATTGCGACATGTCGGGCAGTCAGCTTTCTCTCAATGGCGTACAGGTCGAACATCGGATCGAAGTCTGCAAGAAGCCCCGGCTCACGAATCGCCCGCCGTATTGTCTGCTCCATTACGTGACGTCATAAAAGTCGATGACCCATGTATTGTCGGCGTATAAATGAGGAAGGAGCGGGAAGTCGAAAGAAGGAGAAAAAGAGCGAAGATGTCATGCATCAGGCTCCTTTCAGAAAATGGCAAATCATGGGTCGTGATTTTTATGAGTGACGCGTTGATACTGATAAATTACGACGCGTGTCGCTTGGTTCTATCGCAGGTGGTTCTACAGTATTCACACACATCCAAACAAGGAAATAAGATTTTCCGATGCAATAGCACTTCTCTCTACCACTATCAATACTTATTATTATTATTATTTCGAAATTTTTTAAAATTTAAGAGAAATAAGTAAAGAATAGAAAATTATAAAATCACTTGTATTCTTCGAATTTTATAGAATTTCACTCTATGACAAAACATAATTTTGTATAAAAATTTTGATGTTCATTTTAAAAGAAGAATATCTTGGTTTTCACGATTATCTAAGACTAAATTATAGCTATTACAAATAAAATTAATAAAATAAATATATTTTGTTCCGCACTACATGGAAGGTATTATGATAAATTTTATCATTACGATCATTTTGTACATTATTTATTTCACTTTCTTCATATATTCCATATTTCACGCCAAAGACTTACATTCCTGCCGCAATAAAAGGCACAAATATTGGCCCTAAATGCCCGCAACACGCGGAAGGCGCCTCCTGCCAACCCCTTTCCCTCCGCCATCCAGAGCCCTTCGTGGAGAGATCGATTGGACACCGCCGGCGACGGCAGCGAATGCGGCAAACGAATGCCGTTGCTTCACGCCGGACGAGAGCCCCGGGGAATTCCCTTCGATCAATTGCATAGAGAGCGCGCAATGCGGGAGTTTACCTGCCTCCATTTACACATGAGGGGACGAACGGGTATTGCGGCGGCAACAATCGATTCTTCAGCTCCAGGGCACCTTTAAAAATACTGAATACTACAGGGACTTTTAAGGAAAAATTCATCTTTCGGTAGTAAAGTTACAGAATGCGATAGACAGTCTGAAAAATCGATCCTCCTCAAACATGAAATTAGGAATTAAAGTCATTTACAAAAGAAATCATTTACACTCAACAAATAATAGTTTTCAATAACAACTTATAAATAAAAAATCAAATTAACGTTAAAGGCGAATATGCTACAATTCCAATAAAATAATTTCTATTCTAAACAATTTTTGTTAGAAAAGACAAAAAATTAAAATAGAAAAATGTTGTTTTGTCAATAAAATTAGATTAATCCACTGTTTATCATTCAAATGCAAATTATTGTTTCAAAAAACTCTAAATCATATTTTCGTTAGTGTGTTTCAGAACCACTAAAAATTTAATCAGGAAGCTCACATACCACGAACGTATGTCCACGTCCCACAGACTAACAGAAGTGAATCCGTTCCCGAGAGATTATCCAACGAGCCACGTAATTTTTGAGCGGTTTCTCAATAGCATTCAAGAAGTTTAATGGAGTTTAGAACTTTCAAAGCTTGAAATAAGTAAATTAAAATAAGTTTTCTAAAAAACTAGTGATATCACTGATCTACAAAGAGAGATTAATCCCCGCCAAAATAGTATTGAAACGCGCATTAAATAATAAAATAAAATCTAGCAGCAATGGAAAATTTCTTCCGGTTCATGAAATGTTCACAAACTGCCCTTCAACAATTTAGAATTTGAAAGAAACCATTATAAAGAAACGAGTATTAGGACTCTTGGTCCCTAAGGTTCTCGGTAGCGCTCAATGTGCAATGTAACTTTCAAAGCACGATTCCGCCGTAAACTGTGCATGTGCATCCGCCGCTTCCTGCATGGAGTGACCGCTTATTTCTCCTAAGCAAACCGCAAGAACTCGGCTCAAAACTGCAGTCCACGACCAAATCCTCACAAAGAAGCTCGAATACACCTCTAAGAGCAAGTGTCGGTTAATTTCAATTTTATTTCTTATACAGTGGCACGTTCCACTCTTGCCTTGGTCATAACGGAGTTTACCCTTGTATTTCCATTAACCGGTAGTAATCAGTCGCTAAGTACCTTAATGTACAAAAGATAAGTTCATCTTTGTCGTCGTCGTTCAAATGACGAATTGCCGTTAGTGCACTGTAAAGTGGTTTAACTTCGATTTACTTCGGTCGTCTCCATTCTTCTGAGGTGGTCATCCAAATCATATCCTTCACATATCGCACTACCAAATGCCCACGGCTTTACTGTTATCGCAGTAGCACTCTCGAGTCACACAAATTCACACCGATAAAATAAAGGAATTCGGTTTTTCCCCACGTGGTATAACAATTGTGATGGAATAAAACAATGTCGTTAACTTCAAATAAACCCTAATTACTAATACCCCTAATTGAAACATTGGATCTTCAATACTTGTAAGAAAAATGGTACCAATTCCATTAGCTGTTCTAATTATAGTTATTGATTTAATAAGGAATCTGACTCGAAAATGGACTCGATCGAAATTTCCGTAATTTGAGAGAAAGTTTCCTCTAACATCTCCGAACATTCACAGAAATAACTCTGTTGTGAACGTAATTAGTTCTTCGAAATATTGACATAAAGGGAAGCTTACTTTTTCTTTTCACAGAATAAACACTCAATTACATCTATTATATACCAAGTGAAACAACGGAATAATAAAGTCCCGATTAGTACGTAGAAAACACTTAACCAATAGTCCTACAATTAATTTCTTTTAAATTAAGATAACTGGTACTTAAGAAACGTGATAATTAATATTTGGAAAATTAATATCTCACCACAATTCAAAGTCCACTTTTCATCGAGTTTGCCACTAAAACGAAACTTTAAAAAAATAGTACGGTGGAAATTTGATATACTTTGATTAAGCAGAATTTGAGAATTAATAAGCATACAGATTATTACTAGAAAACATTAATTAATCGTTTGTAATTAGTAATGTGATAGAGAGTTACAAGGATGTGTTGGAAATCTTCGTGCAAATTATGTTATGAAGATCCTGGATACATTACGGCATAGAGCACATAAGGAACTCATTTTAGGAAAACCAGAATACAAACAGAATGTTTGAACTCGAGACATTATGTTCCTACGCTAAACGGTACACAAGGAAACAATGAAGCAATTTAAGTTTAGTCTCCTGTGTTGCTTAAATCTTAAAGCGGATTCTGTGAACCTCAAAAGGAGTCACGAGTTCCCGAAGCGAAGGCCTTATACAGAGAATACCACAGAGCGTTTGGACCACTAAGCAGAGAACAATCCAATTGCGGTAGCCGACAGAATCATGAAAAGTCGCAAGGCAAATAAGGATTTGGAATTGGATGAAATCCACAAGAAAAAATCGGGGTGAATCGATCAAATGGGACTGGCTAGATATTCCGAAATAATTCCTCAAACGCGAAACTAGAACGAAGCAATCAAAGACGTATACAACAATAAAGTAATACAAGCAGTTTTACCCACCACACGTCAATTTCCTCAAATACAGTCGAAATTAATTTCCTCATCAATATGAAATTGCAAAAAATACTATGNTACACATCTATTTCTTAAGCTTAAAAAAAAAAATTAAAAAAAAAAGGATTAGAGTTAATCGCGACTTTCAAAGCCAACATCGGAGCAGTAACTCATTTCAAGGAAATAAAATGAAATCGATGTCCCTTGTAGCATCTGATCGAAAGAAACACGTGAGAAAACGCCAAACCAGAAACTCAAAATTCTCGATTACGTGAATATATAGGATAAATGCTTTTTAAAAACATTGCCGATCCACTCAGAAACAGCAACTGCGGTAATCAATAACACGCTTTAAGTGAATGAAGAAGCCGCCAACTCACCATCTTGAGGGTCTCCTCTGGCCGAAGCAGATAGAACATGGACTGCAGGTGCTGTTGGATGTCGGGACTTCCTGCGCTGTTGTTGGCGGCCGCTTGCGCCCCCGGCACGCCGCCGCCTCCACTGCCCGCCTCCGCCCCCGTCGTCGTCGCGGTCGTGGAAGCCGCCGCCGCGGGGGATGATGGCAGCGCGCCGGCGCCCGGGGGCGAGACGCCGCCGCCTCCACTGCCACCGCCCGCGTTGCCAGCGACGCCGCCGCCGCCAGCCGTGTTGCCGCCAGCGGGTCGTCGCACGGCACGAGCGCGCTCGTTGGGCGGCAGAACCAATGCGGCTCCTTTGCCCGCGAAATAGCATTCGCTCAAGCTGCAACACACCAACACAACGACTAAATTAACGCAAAATACTTTTTTCTTGCCATAAACATTTCAAACACAAGATATGCAAGCAATATGTATCCTCAGCACAAAACGTTCATCGCATTCAAAGCGACGAGGGTATGAGACGTGAGCTGTGAGATTTGGAAAGGCAGGCAATCAGTCTTATAATATAATAGATAAGTATTAACTCGCGTGAATTTTATCATTTTGCGCAAATATTCCTTTCTTACATCACCATTGATAGCTACTAATATTTTAATCAGTAAATTAGATGTTTCGTTACATTGATGTGTTATGTGCATTACGTAGGTTGGTCACGTAGCTTAATCCGTTATTTGCAATGATTTAATAAGAATATACATTTAACCACCTCCAATTAAAATGTAGTTTCATAAAACTGATCGGTTTAATTCAAACAAAATTTTCACAATCATATCTTCAGAAATTGGAGTATGAAACTAAATTCAAAAAAGAGCAGATGCTGTTCTATACAAGTATAGATTTCGCTAACGACCGTGGCCTAAAATTGTCTTCCAGGTAGTGAAACTAGCGTCAACATCCTGCCAGTAGAGAGCATTTGTTTGGTTACACTCTCATATAGAAAATATCATTAACCTCAACGCTGAAGCCGTTTAAAATGTGACTCATTTTCGGCAAAACTTCCTTTAGTGTTCCTATATATAGAGGAGAACGTTGTGATATTTTTGTCTATACCACCATGATTAACACAAATGGCCTCGAACTAGGTTCTTCTGTCATTAAATACAAGAACATAGGGGATTGATGAATGGTGGAAGAGCCGATCAGAGAGATTTAAAGCAAAAACCACAGATAGGGTATACTTATATAATCGATAAAATTACTTCTCAAACTCACAAAATTATAAGAGAAATATCATAAAAAGTTTATTCTCACTTTCATGTTAAAACATGACAGAAAATAAAATGTAGTTCTTTGTATATAGATTAAGTATCTAAACGCATCCGCTGAAATTTTAAAGAACTCTAAAACTTATGTGTTGAAATCATTGCAAAAGTAAAACATTCATAGTAAGTTCTATTTTTGTAAGTGGATTCTTTCACAATATAAAAATCGACGACACCAGTTTTCTTTTCTCCCTCTGTATTGAGAATAGTTCGCAGACAAAAATCCAGGTGTGGCAACTCGTCTCTGCTTGCCACTTCAGTGCACTGAAAGATGGCGCACATACAAACAATCCCCCCCTTATTTTTCCTATTCGACGCAACTGTTTGTGTAAATACTGCAATTTGCAAGTCATATTACGCATGATCATCTACATCGAAATGAAGTGTCGTACAACGCGCGAACACCCAAGAACGGGAACAATGAAGTAGGATGTTTTTGTCACAAATTGTACTGAAACTCTGAAGTAAACAAAAACTTTACAAGCAATTTAGTACATTTTCTTCTTTAACATCATGTGAGAATTATTCGCTTGGATTCAGTTCGATATTTTTTTCGTTTCGACAATATTACAATGAATGCATTAATTACCCAATACTTCGAAAAATTGGTGAAATATTATTTCCGAGAAAAATGTTCACGTTTCTTGTGTTGGCAACCCTACGTCTACTCTCCCACCAGAAGCTGTGCGTGCCTCACATGGCAGCACGAAGGGCGGGTGCCGCCGTTCGTCACATGCGAGACATAGTACACGCGTCGAGTGAGTGAGAGAGGTGGAGAGGAGTAGAAGGGTGGTGGTGGAGGAGGAGAAGAGGGGTAGGAAACCACATCTCCTCTGCTCTCTCCGCCCTTTCCGCAGCGGTCAGCAACGCGGAAGTCCACGGGGAGAGATCCTGGGGGTAAATGACCCTTAGTGGAGCGGAAGTCCACTTGCACCCGTGCGCATGGACGCACTGTCCCCTAAGGGGAAGGAGCACGCACCTCATGAACCAGGCGAAAGACACTGCTCAAGGCATTCATTCCGCATAGGTTGGAACGTGGAACGGCGAACGTGGTCGCGGCGGAATGGAAGTAATCAGAGACCAAGATCCACACATTTCGCGAGAAAAATAATCACTCAATGCAGGATAGAAATAAGAGATATAACGACTTAAGTCGTGATCTCTTCTGTCAGAGACAATACAACCCTTAAATACCATTTATCTTTCACCAATGAATCTATTTTGTAACAGGTCTTTCCGTAATGATGTTTAAGTGACAAAAGGAACATCAGAGCCTCTTTTTCTATTAATCAAAACCCACTTCAAATGCAATGAAAACCTTAAGACAATTTAGCGAGAGAAAAGTTTTCCAAGGATCGATTTCGACAGTTGATAAGTTTTATTGCAGCATGGCGCACGTTCTTCGGAGGTATCCTATCCTCTTATCAGAAAGTGAATACTGTTTTGGAATTGCAGGCAAGTGCTGTTCAAAAGGAAATAGTTGGATTAAACTTCATTACATCGACGTAGTTAGTTCTAATTTAACGAAAAGAATAGGAAATAATTTCCCCGCTAATCAATGTGAAGACTTGTTATTTTTATCGTAGGGGGAAAAACAGTGAAGAAACAATAAAATCAGTTGTGCGAGTGAAAGCAGAAAATTCCGTCATTAGATACAGTGGGTGACAAGAGCGTATAAGGTGCAACGAATACAATTCTACTTACCCGGAGAAGAAAAAATGAAAAGATCTCGGAAAACAAATTATATAAGTTTTGGCATAAGTCACTCATCAACACCAGTTGACAGCTCTCACAGGAACTACACTCCAGCACTTCTTTGCTAAATGCCAATTGCCAAACGTAGTTTTCCGATAGCAACGCCTTCTCGACAACAGTTCAACATAGATGTATTAAATACATAGTTTAGAGGTAAAAACATTTCAACAGATTTCCTACGAGATATGTTACCAGAGGACCAATAACAGAATATGCTATGGCCATCATCTTTGCCACTGCTGGATCAACGTTATTATTCCACTTCTAGATCAATTTGCTGTTTTGGAGTTAAATAAACAACTTAGAAGCTTTTTAATAGAATTATCTCATCACTGAAATATTATTATATATTTTTGCACAGAGAACGGAAAGAGAAGTCAAACTTAGAGCGCACGACAGGGGAATATATAGGAAGAGAAGGTAGTTCCAAAACAAACACAATAAATAATAATTTTAGTCACGTTACTAACAAGTGGATGCCTAATATCATACGACATTTCTTCCTTGGGTCTCTTTTCCTTAGTTCCCGTGAAAGGGTTTTGGCATAAGTCTTCTATGATTACGTATATTTAGGTACGTATACGAACTAATTAAAAAAACTCCTACGATCGAAAATGTTGAAGAAGAGACAAAGTAAATGATTATCGTCCGAAGGGGAAAAAAGATAAAGACGGCGGGAGGGAGAGGGAGGAAGCGTGGCACGCACTCCGCATCACTTCCGCACTGCGCGGCGCCAGCAGTCGTCGACGGGGATCGATAGGGAGCCTGCCACAGCCAAGGGAACGAAAGGGCAAGGCTACTGCCGGCCTCAAGCCTCCCAGCACTTAGCCTAGGCTCCACTCAGCAACGGTACCGACACACAATCGAACGAAGGGTTGGATCTGTCTGATAGTTTCCTGTCACCAATAATTTCTTGAAAATGTACGCATAGATCAATTTTGAATTTACGTTCGTATCTTCCTTCTAAAGAAGTGTAATCACGCCACATTGTCTAGATCATATTTCACACAATTTTCAAATTTTACACATCTCTCACCACTTCTCTAGAAAAAAAAATATTCAAGAATATTCCTTGGACTCAATTCTTGCACATTTTATCACATGTAGTAATATTTATAAAATGATACTACAACACTCCTCTCGTAGAATATTCTCTCACTAGGTTTCCGTAAGCCAAACATCTTTTCCGTAACACATAATCCAATTCCCACATCACATCGAGAAAGGTAACACCTTCCCTGTTACGTGTCAGAGAGAGAACGACAATCCTCTCACATTAATGGTTTGACACGTCGAAACGAAATATACACTCGAACGAGAAGTGAAATGGCTTCTTCGCTCACGACAGCGAATTCGTACAAACAAACTTGACGAAAGTGAAATTGACACAAACTTCTCGTTTCATATTTAAAACTATTAAGCCAACAATCCGGTATTTTGTTGTTGGCTTCCCGAGATAATACACTTACAAGTATTGTTCGAAATAACATTAACTTGCAATAAAAGCTAAATTAGAGACATTTTAAACACCTGTTTTTCAGGTTCAAAACAAGAAATATTAGGCCGCTTATAAACGATAAAGACGTGTACAAGTCTTCACATATACTATTTTTAAAACATTTTTTAAAGTCAGATAAAAAAATTAAGTGGTAAACCCAATTCTATCATCAGAACAACGTCCTTAACAATCCGTGAATTCAATATTTCATTACAAATAAAAGACCTTTCACATGGGCATTGTAACTGAATCAACGTTAGCAAATAACCTGATCCAAACCGTTATTACACTGTTTTATTTATATCATATCTATGATCAAAGATAATGATAAAAAATATGACCGAGCAATGCACAAGTTTCACCATGTCATAGAGTCGTAGATATATGATCATAGTTCAACGATGTCAAAAACATTTGTTCACATCTTTCATCATATATTTGATCATAGATATAACATAGAAATGTCACCGTGTAATACCGGACTAAAATAAATTCGCCGATCGAGTGATCGGTTATAAATCAACAGTTCTGCGATCAAGACTGCGTCGATAAAAGGCTTCGAAACAAGATTAAGTCTCAAGGTTCGTTAAGTGTGGTGAGAGAAGTGCAGGAAATTGCGCGTCAAGAAAAGGAAGTAATTTCCTGAACAAACTACCACTCGAGTAAAGCCAAGGAAGATTCAATAAAGGTGTGGGTAAAGGAGAATTTGGAATCACATCAGCAGAAAAAAATCAAAGAATCGCGCAAAAGAAACAAAAAAGAATAATTCTGACACTTGTTTGAATCAATATGCAGACGAAATTCTTTCATTGGATCATTTCTTTAAAGAGAAGTTTCAACGCAGAAAAAGTGTCTTAATTACAGGCAATCTGCGGGAGGAATTCAGAGAAATGAAATTAACAGGGCTTAAAACAAATAATTCTCATCCCTCATAATACTCTTTTATCACATTAGTACATTGTTTATAGTATTTTTCCAATTACGTATTCTGATTTTCACGTTTTTTCCCTATTCCCACGTTACAAGTTCCTTTGATCTCTTGCTGTCCTTCACATCTCTATTTCACTTCCTTCCTTGGCCCTTTTGTGCTTCTCTCGTGTACTTTTAACGCCATTACCATCTCCCTCTTATGGGAAATGCTCCAATGCATTCGAAGCCCCGTATGCAAACAATGCCTCCAACCCCACCGAGCGAACGAGGCTGGCAATGCGTCGCAAGCACTAGAACCCGCTAGGTTCGTAGTGAAGTGTGGACTCGAAACTGAAATAACTTCCCTCACCTAAATGCATCCTGACATCCAGGTTTATTTTTTATTTTCAAATTTCTGGAGTGGGTGTCAAACAAAATATATGTGCAGTGTGAACTTCAACATAAAAGAGGAAAATTATGAAAAGTGTATTTAAAAAAAGTGAAATAGTTAATATTGCATTCATTGATTTTTTTAACAGTGAACTTTTATTCAATTCAAAGTTTTTGATTATTATGGAATGATGTTTCATACTTTTAACACTTCTGCGAAAGTGAATATTTAATACCACTGCATTAAACAAAACGCTTCTGCTCGAAAATTATTTGGGATGATATTGAAATAATGACTTAAATACCCTAATTACTTTATACGAACATTGCCTTGTTAGTAACCATTTTCTGACAACCAGTGAAGTCACGATTTCCATTCACTGGAATAATCACAGCAGTAAATTAAAAGAGTTTGATTAAAATTATTACAGGGTAATTATTTTAGGAAAGCGAAAAATGAAAATACAATACAAAAAAAAATTAAGTATTTAAAAGCAAAGTAAACTTTACGACCTGCCATTATTCACGAGCCTAATTCACTGACACCAGCAAAACTGAGTTCTACCTCCTTTTCCCAGGATGTAGACAAAGACAATTACATGTGTCATGCCTAAAATGAAGTTCACAAGCAAACCCTCAAATTAATCAAGCTTAATTTAAATTAGAGAACAAGAAACAACTAAGTAGGGAGCTGCGCACAGAAGTAGGATAGGGAGAAAAGGCAACTTGGCAACAGTCTCATAAAACACACCCAAGGGGGTTGAGCGAGGCAGAGAGACGAAGGGAGGGAGTAACAACCATCAGATTGAGCGATTTTATTAAAACACACTTCTCTCCATTAACCAACCCTCCACGGCGATCGTTTGACTGAGAAACGTGTTTTACGAGGAATTACGATCTTTCAAGGCGACTTTCTCACTTTCTGGTAGAAGGATGTTTCCAATCGAGAAATCTAACAGATCACATTTTGGAAGGTATTTACGGAGAAACAAAAAAATGAGGTACAAATCTGTTGTCTCTGATGCGCAGAAAACAAAACTGAAAGAGAAATATTTATCAGTCTGATCATTTACGTAAATAAGAAGTGATAAGTAAAGCGCCTAAGATACATTCAATTCGAGTTGAAAGACACCTCCAATTATACTTTGCATTGAACTTCATAGGAACTTCAACGAAGATAACACGAAGAAAAAAACTGGATCTGAAACTTACGGTATTCTTTGCAAATTTATGTAAAAACTCCGCATTAATATCACAAGTATATACAGAACAAAATTGAAGTCCTTCTGTAAATGCGATTTTGTCCTTTCAACACTTGAGGAGGACATATAATTGTGCATTCATTTCCAAATTCAGAAAGAAAACCACCTCATTTAATACAGTAATGTATTGCAAAAACAAAATCCAATTTAACAAAACAGTGGCGGACAGCAAGTAGTATGAGAACCCAGCGGAGGGTAAAAGTGACGGAAAACGCTAATGCTTGAACGATGCAACCATGTGCGGTCTAATTAGTCGAATATTGCGACAAGTTATTTTATTATAGGTCATTCTTTACTTTACCACTCCCATGAACGGTAACATAATTTCTCTCTTACACTTTGGAGAAAACACTTTGGATATCAGAACTCTAGGATTGGATGAGAGATCCAAATTCACAGTAAGGAAGGATTCTCGAAACCTTTGGATATGACATCCTAACCTTGTAGTTTGGACACTTTAAGGTTGGAGTGTCACATCTTAAGGTTGAGATTTCACATCCAAAGGTTTCGAGAATCCTTTCCTTACTGTGAATTTGGATCTCTCATCCAAAACTGTTCTCTTATGCCTACTTAAAAGTCGCCAAGCCCAGAACTGAAAAGTCGGTTGTTACAGAAGGCAATTCGATCGCAATGTTATTGCTGTCTCATAAAGATTACTTGCGCTAACACTGCTCCCATAAACCCCGAAGAAAATCAACGAAAACATCCTTTGGAAAGAAGGTTTGCACACATCCTAAACACAGTACGCACCGTGGCCCTGAGCATGGCAGAGAGAGGCGCTTGGCGCGTTCGCTGGCATCGGTCACGCGTCGTAGCGCCGCGGTGCCAGCGGCTCCAGCGTCGCCTTCGCGCCCACTGCGCCCGGTGGCGGGTTCTCCGACGGCGGTGCGCGGGCGACGACGACCGAGTCCCACGCCGGCCAAACCCCCGGCGGCGCCGCCTCCGCGGGCGAAGGCCGTCGCCGCCCCCGAAACAACATTGGCCGAACTCTGTCGCGCGCCCCCAGAGCCTGCACCGCCTCTTCCGACGCCACCACCACGGCCGGCCGCTGCCGGCCCCCAGACGCCAACAGCCGCGCTGTCTCCACCGCCAGTGTTGGCTCCCCCGCCCCCACCACCCACCCCTCCCCCGCGCTCCCGCATCGCAGCAGCGACGATGCAGCGCCGCTCGTGACCACCCGCAGAGCCCCATGGGTGCGGGAAGCGAGACGGGCGGCGGGCGCCGCCGTCGCCTGGCAGCCGACGCGCGCTCACGCATTGTCATGGCACTGGACGAGGAAGAAGACGACGACTTAAGATAGCAAGCGGCAAGCAGAATACACAAAGGATGGGGTATGAGTCTTCATTTCGCTATCTTTCCTTAATTACCCAACGAAAACGAAGCACTTTAAGAACAGAAAAGTACGAGCAAGTGCCGACTAACAACCGCCGAAATAATATTTATTCCAAATGTTGGACCAAGGTTGTTACAGAGAATTACACTTAAAATATGGAAACATATTTTCAAAGAAAACAGGACGCCAGCTCCCTCGTGGCAGGGCATGTCGGCGCGGACAACCGATAGTGACAAAACATACAGGACTATAATGGGGGGGGGGAGCACCTGACACAACGTCATAAATACACACTAGCCAATGATTTATATTCTAACACCGAACAACAGTATATTTTCGCGAAATTACTACGAATGAATTAGAGACCCTGAGTAGTTAATTTTCTCAACATAGAACTGAAACATTACAATAATTTAAAACAAGATGCCTATTATTTAAAACTTATAATAATAATTATTATTACAGTCCACAGAGAAACTTATAATTGGAGTGACCACTGAAGCACTGAAATGACCACTGAAACAATGTGGATTGGTCATAATTACTATTCGCTGTCCTCAAACATCACGTACAACACACGCGACATATAGCACACATGTACTTTTTTTTACACTTCCGGTATGGGATCGCGACGAAATGGAAACATCACTTAGTGACAGGCGTGATACAGAATTTAAAAATGTTCACTTTTCAGAAGAGGTTTGTAAAATTAAAAATCATTTACATCTTGAGACTTCGTTAACACGTATTCTTGAGATACGTGTCCAGGAATTATTCCTTAAAAACAGCAATAAACGACTATCTGTAAAAATATTCCAGTCTTTTTTGAAAATATAAAAATTGAAGCCAAGATTTTTATTCCTACACTTTATAAGAAAATATTATATTTTAAAGAATTTATTATAATTTTAATTCTTGGTCGTATGAAGCAGGAAAATAAACAGCATTCCTCGTATGCTATCAACGTGTTCTGATGGAGAGGAATATCAATTTTCCACTTCTCGCAGGTATTAAATAACGCAAGAGCGAACAAAAAGAGAGGGGCGGGCAATGGAGCGCGTTTAAAGATTCATCTCACGTGGGTCGCTGTTCGGGTGACTCGTGAGTTGCTCCCGGGAGTCCCGGAACAAAACGACGCAGCGCGCTTCGCTCAATTTTCCCCCACTAGTCATTTTTTATTTACTGGTACCTGCTCTGTATGAAATATTGGATTATGTCTCGTACTTTGACATGATAAAAACAAGTATCAGGCATAATACAATCGTTCTGTTCGCACATTTTAGTCTTTTAAGAATTCCACTGAATTATATCATCGTATACTCAGATCGTCTACAGTTGCAAATGTATTAGTTTAACATTATCAATTAATTTTATTGATGCGTTTCGGGTATATACTCATGGTCATATGAATAGTTGAAACAACTTCGAAATATAACACACACTAAATGGATGTAATACCATGTAATGGATTCTGCGTTTTTAATACCTCATACCCACTCACTATTTCTCTTCTCAGTCACTTGAAAGAAACAGCAATCCGTATTGTCAAAACGAATCAATTACACGAATACCTGCGATACAGAGTAAACATATCTATTAATTATAGCAGTTAGCTTCTATGTTTTCAAGGGAGTGCTCCCGTACAAAAAATTGAACGTCGGTAAAAACCCGAAAGGATACTTAAAAAAATAATGCAGCAATAGTATTAATAAAACAAATTGAAAGTTAAATTGTAGATGGGGCAGTTAGTTGAGTTATCCGGAAGAAATAGTGTTTGAGAAAAGTAATGGAGTAAGGATCAGTAAAATCAAGATAATTACATAATTTTTATCCTACATTGACATAGTGTACTTCATTGGTAAGTGATATTCACTAGTAGTCACGAAATCACACACTGAGACGGAATAGACAATATCTTGAGGATCACCAATAAATCTATATATCTAGAAATCAATATTAAAAAATAATTCTAGCCACATCTTGAAATATATTTATAATAAATAAATTTTTTATAGTTTTTCAGTGTGGAGGAACACACTTGATGTTATTATTCATGAAAATACTGTTTTTTACAAATCCAGAATGAACAGAGAGGTATAATTTAGAGAGCAATCATCGGTCTAATCCCTGATTTCGCTATATGCATATCAACACTTTTCAACACTTCATTATTTACATTTCAAGTATTCAATGGCTAGAACAATATATAACCCATATCGTCTCACAACCGGGTCAGTCAATAAGCAAAAAAAAAGCCCACGTTGCGTCCGACAAACAGCGGCAATTGTCTCTATCAACGCGAGCGTGCTCGCGTGAAATGTTCCGCACTCGTTTTTACAACACGGTCGCGTGTCGTTAGATTTCGCTGGACGTTCGCCGACGCGTTGCGTCACTCGCACGCAAGGGACTTCGAGCGAACGCGCGCGCGATTGGCAAAATCGGAGCAATGAAACGAGTCCGGAGGGGGCGCGGAGGAAAGAGGGGGTCGAATAGAAACAGCTGACATGCGACGCTCGTTGCGTCTCGTCCAAGGCCATCCGCCTGCCCGTCTGACTGACAAGCTGCGCTACGCACGTCCCGTCGCGACATGCTTCCACACTTTTTCGCAACACTATACATACTCCCCACAAAAAAATGAAAGGACTTTTACTTTTTTTTTTACATAAAATAAATTGATAACTCGAGAAATGTACATCATAAATGACCCGCAAGAGACCGTCCATAAATTATGACACGCAATAATTACATTTTTTCACGCTCCTCCCCTCCAAAATGTACCGGAAACAATACCTCTCACTCCCCTTCCAATTATAATGTTACGCCCACCCTACCGAACATGGAACTTACCGTAACTGGTTGTATTAAAACAACAATATTCGGAAGAAATGTTTTACCGAGTTTACTAAATTAATTACACAGAGCCTCATGGGTAGCTCAGAGGATAGGATGCTTACTTCCCCCAGAATCGCTCAGAGAATCACAGAAGAAAAAAATGTAGCTTTTCACATCAGTGTTCCAGTTCATATAGCTGCGACAACAAATAACTTCCTCCTTCTATCCACCTCCTACTACTCCTAGTATCACTAACTCTTATTATTACTAACTACTACTACTAACCCCTCCACGTGGGCCAAGTTAATGGTAACCCCAGGTAATTGGTCCACCCACAAACAAAAGTCCTACCACCCCCTACCTCCAATCGCCCCATGAAAAAACGCTTCAATAGCACACTACATTTCCCATTTACAAATACTACACATACAAACGTCAATTATTTGCAAGATTAACGTCATTCTTCATCAAAAAGTCATTTTGTAACTGATTGCAAGCAAAGATATAGAAATTAGAAATAACGAAACAGGTCAATGATTTACAGCAAAAGGTCTTGGGTTCGATGACCGTAAGGAATGATGGATTCTGTCAGCCCTCCCATAACCATCAGATTTGCATCACAAGAGAGTCAGTACTAGCACGCAGTCGTAATAACTAACAGATCTTTCTGCGTCATGCCATCAATCAAACAGATAAGAAAATATGAGAAAACGTTCAATTTTATCTTGCTCACATAAGTCTTATCTTAATGGTTCTTTTTAAATACTACAAATCATACGGAATACAAAATGTGTGTTGAGGTGATACAACATCATGGAATGGTAACACTGCACCCTTCTCATATTTGTTACACATCAAACAAACCAGTTGACGCCTTCAGTAAGAATGCCGCTGCCACTCGTCTACACTACTGGATCTTGGTCTCTCAATGTTCGCCAAGATGCAATTAATTGAAATGTGACGTCTACTGTCATTATTGGGGGAGATAACTTTGTCTAATCCCAAGTAAGATGTAGAATTGTAGCTTTGCTGACAGAACGCAACGATGGTTTTGAAGAAATTATTCAAAGATGTGAGACTACAGTTGTCTGATGTTGCATCAAACTACGAGTATAATGATCGACATGAGCTCGTTTTTACTTCCTGGTTGTGTGAATAATACATAGAGAGTAATACATGAGCACTGCATTCACAAAAAAACGACCTAAAGTTCTTTAGATTTTTGTCAATTTGATTATAATATAATATTTCTCTAATATTCGTGATGCTTTTTTGGGGTGCACAAGTGTGTATATCACGAGTGTGTTTAATATGTTTGCGTATGAGCCACCAAATTTGTTTCCTCACCAACGAATCCACATGTAACGTCGGCGCCAGGACATGCCATCAATTTGTGAAATATTAATAGTTCTTTGTATTTTCCAAGCCGGATGCTTTTAAGAATATTACAATAAGTGGCCGGTCAGCGCTAAGACGGACGTGCGACGAGCTTTTCCGTGTGGAGGTATTGTTCGAACGAACACCTTTCATTTTTAAGGAAAGTACATACAAGTGTATTCGAAGAATGCAGCCAGCGACGTTGACACACTGGAATTCAGGTGTACCTAAATTAAAGACGAATTCTACGAAGAAATGAATGAAGTACGAAAAGGGTGTTTGCGAAGCGCCTAGGTGACGCTCATGGCGATTCGTCCTCTACGGCGCAGCCTCTGCATTCCTAGAAGCAAAAGGGGTGACACAAAAAGAGTGCTTGCACGGTGGTGGCGAAGGCGTGGT
>NNCF01127692.1:130137-165217 GCA_002313205.1 Laupala kohalensis | reverse complement strand
TTGTTATTACACGTGTGTTTGGTTGCTCGGGAAACCGAGCTGGTGGCAGCGACAAAAACTACCATAGGAATTTTGGTATTTATGTGGATCCCGCTTCTACCAAAGAAAAAATAACATCGCATCAGGGTTTGAGGTGTGATGTTACACAACAGTATTACGGAATCTTGAAAATGATTTTAGGAGAATTGAAAATAGAACTTATTTCTACACAACTTATGCCATCTACTAGCGGCACACCACTTCCGGCACCCAAAACTGTTTCCCAGGAAATTATAGGAATGTTTACTTAGTATACTAATAGATACATAGTACCCATACCCTTGGAAGGAATGACGATGCATTTGAATAAAGTGCAATATTAACGTCGTCATCAATGTACTGAATCAAAATGTCACACTCATCATGCACTTTTGGAACGTCATTTCGGCACATGCTCTATTACAAAAATTGAAGGTAAAATTTTTGCCACACTTGAAATGTGAATACATTATAATTTTTTTTTTGTGGGGCTTTAGGGCTCGTCAACAGCGAGGTCATTAGAGCCCTTAAAACTTGTACAGGTAGGGAAAATGCAGTTACGCACTAGGGAGAGCCAACATGATTCTCCCCGCGTGTGGGACTCGCCGAAAGACTCAGCCATACCCACTAAAAACCCTCCTGCCATACAACTCAAAACACAAATTCCAATATATCTCATGCCTTTTACTAAAAAACACTTTAAAAAAAAGAAGAAGAGGGAAGAGGAAAATGAAAGATACCCTAGCCCTAATAGCGTCGGGATCGAAAAGAACAAGAGGTGACCAAGGGAGGTCAGAAAAGAGAAAGGAAGGAGCATGGCACAAGTAAGTGGAAGCAATGCCAGACTCAGCTCGGGGCCCCGTGTTCGCCAAACACGTACTTACTAGATGTAAGTCCCCTGGGGAAGAGGAAAATGAAAGATACCCTAGCCCTAATAGCGTCGGGATCGAAAAGAACAAGAGGTGACCAAAGGAGGTCAGGAAAGAGAAAGGAAGGAGCGTGGCACAAGTAAGTGGAAGCAATGCCAAACTCAGCTCTGGGCCCCGTGTTCGCCAAACACGTACTTACTACATGTAAGCCCCCTGGGGGGAGGGAAAGAAGAAGAAATAGAGGAAAGAGAAGAAGAGGAAAATGAAAGATACCCTAGCTCTAATAGCGTCGAGATCGAAAAGAACAAGAAGTGACCAAGGGAAATACATTATAGCTCTGACATTTTTATACATCATTCTAAAGTATGAGAAATTAGCAATTTAATTTATTTTAATGTAAATTATTAAATGAACTTAATAGGAAGTTCGAGAGAGTCTTAATGAATGTATATTTTCTTATATATGATTCATTGCAAACTTACATTTAGGACAGAAATAATTGCAAAAGAGAAAGTTAGCAAAAACCACCCAATTTTATGGTAATCGTAAGTCGTTTATAGCTCAAGTCGTTTAATACGATGAATTGCGATGTAATTGTTCTTCGCCTCACGTTTAACTAGCACGTTATTGCCGTTCTATTTTGACACAAATGAAACGAAATTCTTCTTCTGAACATTCATTTCAACAACAAAAAATGTTCTCTAGGTACCAAGAATACTTAACTCAAATACAAACAAAAAAATAGGCGGAAGAAATCATTGGTTTCCTTCCCCCCGTTAAAGAAAGTGAAATGAATATTGTTGGTTTATCTCATGAATTTTAAAAGATTTTTTTTTTCATTTAAGGTACGATATTTCGATACGTTAATGCGTAAAACACCTCGAATGGATTTTCAAAAATTACTTTTCACTATACCACGTACGAATACATATATCGACCAGATGAGGGAAACGTGCCTCGAAGATTTTATTTTCTATTGCGTTCTTCACGAAATGAAAATGAAGGAAGGGGGATTAAAAAGATTTAAATACTATCAACATTATCGCCGAATTATGAAGCCACGAGAGGTGGATGAATCTTCGAGGCACGTTTCCCTCATCATTACAAAGAACTACTGCTCGCCCTCCCCCCCAAACAAAAGAAATCGAACATCTGAGTACGTACGAATTCTGCGAGGCGGGTTAGAAATTTTTTAATTCCATTTTTGCAATATTAGTGAACAGTAACTATAATTTTGGCGGGAAATTCAGTATTTTCAAAACACTAATATTTTTTCATAGAAGACAATACAAAGTAACTTGTCATAATTTATGCGAAAAACTGCACACAGTAGAACCTCAATTAATCGTGTTCCGACTAACCATGGTGCTCATTCTTCCGCCGAAAAACAAAATCCAACTATTTCCACAGTTGTACGTAGGTTCCTAGACTTCCGTGATGTAATGAATTTCAAAAATAACAGAACTAAAGCGAGGAAAATCATTTTAAACCGTAAAACACAAAGACTGATTACTTCATATTTCAAACCCCCTGACAACGTGACATTGTACACACGTGTATATATCTGTTAAATTGTCTCAATTAACCGTGGTTTTCATTTATCCGTGGGACACCCCCACCCATTACCCCCGACAATCGAGGTTCTACTGTACTTATATTTCAGGATCACATCTTCACATTTAGTGCGCCGACAACTAAAACACATCATGACATATGATAAGCGCGTTGCCTGTAGANTTATTAAAACTTCATACGAGAGCCGCCCCACATTGCGTCTCTACAGAAACTGTCTCTTATACACATCTCCACACACACACACACACCCGCGCGACCACCGTTAGACTCTTCTTTCGCATTCCACATGTCATAACAGAGTGAAAGAAGCCATTCAGGCAATAGAGTTGCGTCATATAGATACCTGGGCACATACGTTACGATGATCTTGGGTGGTGACCCGATTGCCTTGCAGGCGCTGTAATAATCTTCTTGGCTCCCACGCATCCTGGCGGAAGCAGCGCCACGCACCATTCCAATGAGAAAACGCAAAGCGTTGATCTCTTTTCGCAATTCCCTCGTCCCGACTCAACGCTCGAGAAACGCTTTTCGAGGCGTCAACGCGTACTTGCAGCTCAGACAAAGCGTAACATCATCACAAATCGACGCGCACATTTATGGTCACACGTATAGATTCATAACGGAATCACTACAACGGAAATTACCCCAACGATGATGAACGTGTTTTTACGTCCAATACCCAGTGGTCTCAAAGCAAGTTGAAACATGCTACAGAAGCGTCACTATATTATTAATTTGCCACTCACGCAAAACTTTCCTAACACCATTTCCAACATCGTAAGCGTGTGTTAATAAATGAATCACATGAAACCACGTCTCGGAGTACCATAGGAGCACCAACAGCGTGCACCACCATCCCGCTAGCACCGTGGCAAGCGGCCGGCGAGCGCTCAACAGACTGGTCGACTGCACTTGGATGGCTGCTGGTGTTGGTGCTGCGGAAGCGGAGCGGCGGCGTTGGTTGGGTGATGCTTTAGCTGAGGCGACGACGAAGTCGCCCTGCCACCTCCATCGCCGCGGCGATAATTATAGCACGGCGACTGGCGCGAATACGCGCGTACAACGCACGAGGGCTAAGCGCCCGTTGCCATTCGCATCGACTGGTTTGCGATTACTATAGACCCGCGATTTTTCCGAATTATTAGTTACGTCCAACCACTTACATGAACATTTGTCTCATTTTAACATGCGTCGTATATTTCCTATATCAATCATTTCAACCATTTTAAGACTATATAATGAAACACTACTAAGATATAAACGACTTGTTTTATGTATTTAAATACGTACAAAATATGTATAATATACAAGCACAACCTTCTGTCTCGATCTCATTTTCTAAGGAGTTTTAATTTTTCAGAAAAGTCTATTACGATGACGCACTTTTCCACTGGTACGGTACTTTTTTATCTCTTTATATCAGCTCATGGTATTATTGATAATCATATTTTCAAAGATCATAATAAAGATCAGCTTAGTAAAGGTAGTCTAATTAAATGAATATAAATATATTCTTTGGCGCATAAGGTTGAAAGGAGAGTAGTTAGTGAAGATTCTTAGATTTTTCTTAACTTCCTCTAGCTTCTTTTTAGTCTTATTCCTTAAATCTAAAACAAAAAATCCATACTTCTAATTATCCTAATTTAATTAGGTCAAATTATTTGTTTTATTAGCTTGTCCATTGTTATTAAACGTTAAATTTTAAAAAATTGAAAAAATAATTCGCAAATTTGTGCATTTTACAAAACAAACTTAAACCAACAGTCTCAAAGCTTGACCTTTGCTCATCAAAACTATAAATATGAACATATTTCTTTAAAAAAATTATAAATCAATAACTACTTGTCTTCCTGATAAAAAACAATTCTATAAATGGACTTTTGTAGCTTAGGATTCGCCATCAACAGCTTAAAAATATAGCAAGCAATACTTATAAATACCGCACAGGACCATCGTTTTAGAGCATACTATTGTTAAGAAATGGACGTTTTATTTAATGATCTAGAACACGAACTAGTGGTGATATGTACCTCTCCGTGAAGCTAAAAAAGTACACAAAACACCCTCTATCTTCCAAAGAAATAAATTTAAAAATAAAATATGAATTTTTGCATAGTCAATGGTAATACAAGCAGTACAAAGTTCAAGGTGATTGAGCTAGCAATTTACTAATTTTGGATCACTTGCCGTGGATTGCCCACTCCCCAACAATACTCGTATTGAATCAAAGCTTAGTCTCGCGACCCTTTGGCTGTAGCAAAGCTCGAAATAATCGCGTCCTCGTCGGTTTCGCGAAGGAAAGGTGTCAATGCTATTGGGAGGAGACAAACATTCTGCAAATTCGAGTAGAAACCATTGCCATGCAATTAAGTCTTGCAAAACAAAAAGACTCGAAAACACGCCGTAAAATGAGCGCAGCCTAAAAGAAGCCGTAGCAGCAATAGTAAGTCTCTTTTTTCGAGAGTACCATACAGGATCGACAACCAACAAATAAAACAACCAACTTTGCTATGAAAATAGCACACAAACTATTCTTCAATTTACAGAACAGATCAATTAAAATATCACCCCTTGGATGCTTTCTATCAATGTATGTAGACACAGTTAAGTACGGTCACGTTTTAGGATGGCTTGGACCTGAAAAACATGAAATGAGTTATTATAAATTATTAAATAATATTTAATTTTTATCAGAAACATAACACTGGCAAATGCGATAATTAATTTTTACTTCATTCTGCCTTTAGATTCCATTGTTTGCATTTGTCACTCAGATGTGGTCTCTCAGGTTCTCAGAGCGACTGTACCTAGCTGGAGATTTTGCGATATATCAGTGACGAATTTACTGAGTAAATTTAGTTTCGTGTAATTAAGTACCAGGAAAAGGGACTATTAAGAATGATTTCAGCTAAGTGTACAGAGGTCTCGTGAATGCGTAAATTTCAGCCATCTACCTGTCTCTAGAGTAAAGAACGAGGGAGGTCAACAGTGCGCGAAGTGTTTCTAGTAAAGGGTGTACGTGAACAGCCCGCCGGCGCAGGTTTTCTTAGTGGGCTCATTGATACGCCCTTAGATAACAAACCTAGAGATTTTTGTCTTTAAGATTTACGGCAATGATAAATAATCGTCGATAAATAATCTAAGATGACAAAATTTGACTGATTTAATTACCCTCCCTCCTTCTTCTATCTACCTCCTACTACCCATAGTATCAGTCACTTACTACTCATACTAACACCTCCACGTGGGCCAAGTTGTTGGTAAACCTACTAACAATAACCCCTTTCACCCACCTACTATGTACTATCGCCCCATGTAGATAAGCTTCAATAGCTCGCTACATTTCCGATTTACAAATACTACAATAAAAAATCTGTTAGCAAAGTGGATAAACGAGCAAACGACTAGTGATAACGGAGTAACACTCGCGAAGAGTCAAGAACTGTTCAATAAACATTCAGGAAACCGTATTGGGAAAAGGTTGTGACCCTTAAATGTGTACTCGACGAAAACGCAATGGAATTGTCATTTCACACATCTATAAGGAAGGTATTCAAAAGTGAACACGAGAAGTTAATGTTGTAAATTCTTATACAAAAATTAACATAAACAAGAAGATTCAACAAGTCAACATACAAAAAAGCTGAAGACGAAAAATAAGAAAATAAAATAAAAATATTAGTCTATTTGTGTTCTTATTGTACTAAATTACGAGGAAAACACACTTTTTCTTTTTCCCATTTTCCTTTAGTCTCAGATAGTGAACTTAATAGAGAGGGATACAGCAGCTGATTCTGCCAGAACAAGTGAA
Organism: Laupala kohalensis; assembly: GCA_002313205.1. Taxonomy (NCBI): domain Eukaryota; kingdom Metazoa; phylum Arthropoda; class Insecta; order Orthoptera; family Trigonidiidae; genus Laupala; species Laupala kohalensis. The sequence goes on along the minus strand of NNCF01127692.1, from coordinate 158,944 downwards.
GGACCGCCAGCGTCCGAGAATAGTCTTCCACACAGCGTATTCACGTGATTACGACGCCCACTCAGGACAGAGACAGGCACCACGCCAGGAGGAAGAAGCTGCATCAACTGTTTACGTCGCTCGGAGGGGGCGGGGGGGAGAAGACTCAAGGCCGTGGGATGATGGGCACAGATAGGAGAAGAGAGATAGGACGAATCTATAGGGAGACTCTAAAAGGTGACCTATTAGTGTTCAAAATGAAGCAATGGACTACTCAAACAAACGAAATAATCCAAAAATTAAATTTTATAATATGACATCTAGGTCCCATCAAATAAAAATGTACACCATGAATAATATTCAATTGTTTACAAAACATTTGCTCTCTTGTTCTTATCTATATACAAACAAAATAACCCTGAGCAGGGATAATTAATTAGTAACTAATGGATAATTATATAATTACCAGGTACTTCTTTATTATTTAGAGAGAAGATAAAGAATGTTATGTCATAAAACCAATTAAATAAATATTGAAAGAAACGGGGTAAAAATTAAGACGAATATCGTTTAAGTGAATGAATCGAAATATTTCAATGCCTTAAATTAATCCACTGTTTTAGCAAGTTCTAAACATATTAAGACTCTACTATTATTTTTTAAATTACAAAAAATCGACTTAGAGAAGATCCAGAATCATCCTTTCCTCAAATCAATAACAGTATATGCCAAAACAATAATTCGTGTGTGAGAAGGATATACTTGCTCATTACAAACCTCTCACTGTTTACAATCGTCTCCCATTGTCAAAGCCGGAGGTGCTGACCACACACGACGACGCGTTGCCATTGTGAGAAGCAACAGGACACAATAGGAAAGCAACTGATAATTTCTGCCAAGACCTTGCAAGGTCAGTTGGCACAGTCGCGAAACAACAGATTTAGCAACATCGAGAAACTTCAGAGGTATTCTAGACTCTTAATTCACACCTCTCCACAAATAAGTCACATACCAGGAACCATTGGGAGAAAGCGTAATGGAATATAACTTAATTCCTAAATTTAATATTAGCTCCCAGACCTAGCCTCCTTTAGTCTTTATAAATTCACTTAATATGAAACAAGTGCAGCAAGTTTAGCTTACAAATTAAGTGAATATTTATACGAAAGGGAAATAAAATAAAAGTAAAAAATGTTTCTTTGCACAAGGTTTTTATATAAAAATTACTGTACTGAAAAGTAATAATGTTCAGTAAAATTGAAAATTCAAAAAGTTGATCGGATAATTTGATCGAAATATCAATTATTAATTTTGAAACGGGAGGACAACATACGTACGAACGAAGCAAATTAAATATCTTATAAAAGTGGTCTCCGATACAAATAGATGTTATTTCGGTCGAAACAGAAACACATCCTTTGAAGAAAATATTCTTTAATAATTGCACTTAGGAGAGAAATACCTTTAGCTGACAATAATTTGATAAATAAATCATGAAACTTATATTTTTTGTCACCTATCAATATACCATGAGGTATTCCTATAAATTGAACACACATATTTCCTACGAACGTGAATTTTAATACTTTCTGAAAATGTATGTAAAAAACTTCTTTTCGGTTGAGTGAACGAGCATAGATCAGAAGAAAAGAGAAAAAGATTATATTTCATTTGCTTACTAAATTAGGAGCAAGTAGGTTGAAGAGTTTGTTGTTATATTTTACAACGTTCGGTTGAACCGACAAATTCTTCGTATTCGTTCGGAATATTCAAGAGAGCTATATCACAGAAGTGGTTTTTCTATGGGATACTCAATGTTTATCCACGAACAACATAACGGTATATCAGAATAATTCACCTTCCAAAAAGAAAGGCAAATGTTGGTTTTGGAAGATGATGGTTCAAGACATAAACACAAATCAGCATACTTGAGAGAAAACTTTCCCTCAAAACGACTCTCAAGAACAATACAACCACTCCCGGTCAAAAGCATCACGCTCCTCGCACTCCAGACTGCCACTTACGCCTCTCCAACAACAGACTGCGCTCACAACAACCACGCCTCCCTCCTACGCCACGGAAGAAATAAACACCGAGACACCCATCGTGTCCAATGGGAGTTACTAGTCCCTAGACGTGGTTTTCCTAAGTTGCCCTCCCTCACATTACACACGATTTTTTAATTTATTAAAACTTCATACGAGAGCCGCCCCACATTGCGTCTCTACAGAAATAAGCTACGCGCCAAACGTATTTGAACGGGGAAGTTTATAAACACCTCCAAGCGAAAATAGAAGATTTGAAGGTACAGTACGACAATACATCAATGCGCAGTTCTGTTACGCATTTATTGAGGAAGAATGGGTGTCGGATTAAGATTAGTTTAACCAGAACAGATTCCCAAATTGTAATTTCGACACCATTTCTGTGACATTTTGAAGAATAATAAATAGTTTGTGAGTTGTTGGGATTTGGCTTCATGGCATTTTCTTGATCAAAACTCGAAATTCTTCCTGTTGTCGTATAGTCCCACTTCAATGCCTCAATTTAATAAACCACTAGTCGTCCAGAGAAGAGTTTCCGTATACTGCTTGTCAATGAATCTCCACATCAAATAACCATTCCATCGAATTTTACGAACACAAAACAGTTTTCTAAAAGATATTTATTTCCACTTCAGTCCGTACATTCTAGTTGCAAAACCTTCACCATCATCTCCAAAGCTATGTTATACAAAGTTCATACATATGTATATCCTCAAACAAAAATACTCAACTATTCCAAATCAGTTTACACNGTTGCAAAACCTTCACCATCATCTCCAAAGCTATGTTATACAAAGTTCATACATATGTATATCCTCAAACAAAAATACTCAACTATTCCAAATCAGTTTACACCATATTGTAATGAGCCGTTGTCCACTTTCACCTCCTGAACTCCATTTCTAACTCTCTTTCTCTCACTCACAATATCCATAACTGCCTCCCCATCCCGATTCAAACGTCGCCTCCCATCCTCTCTTGCCCCCTATAGCCTGAAGCGTGTCCTCTGAAAGGAACACGAATTTGTTTTAGTGGTTGGACCGTGACCACAACTCCTAAAAAGGCTCAAATAGCTTTCTCTCTTCCAGAAGAAAAAATAAAAAATAAAAAACGGTGGAGGGTTTTTACAGAGACCAACAGTACATGCAGACGTCAGGCAGAACGATTGCCGTCCATAAGTAATTCCAGAGAGTGTGTCTCGGGTCCTGGGTTAATTTTCTACGCATCATGGAACACAAAGACATCAACCACTTGTAAAACATACCACGCTTCCGCACAAAACCCTTCCACAACATACTGTTTGAAATATTTATAACGTTTCAAATAAACACTATGTGTAATACAAGCTCTACTCGCTGTAGAGTCAAAATAACTGGAAATGAACTAATGAAAATAATTGGAACTGAACAAAAATGAAACTCTTTTCATCAGACTTACTTCATCTTCGATGTACATTCCTGCTTTGCAAATGTGAATTCTTGAAAATAGGAAGCAGAAAAAAATATTAAGATAAATCAAAAATCTTCGAGAAAGCACTAAATATTAAATTTCTGACGTATAACTCGTCCTGATGATGTAGCACAAAATAGAAACGAAATAAAAATCGAGTGACGTGGTGAAATTCACAAAGCGAAACCTAGTAGGGACGCCTTTGCATTCTCTTTAAAAAAATTGAATCTCGAATTCATATTCGCTACTTATAACTTACCAATATGAAAATAAAAAATTGGCATTCGACTAGGTCCATCTAGATCTCTTTCCTGAATTTTTATTCATGTTTTATTGCCATTAAAATGTTCCTCTTGAACCTTAGACATTGCTTACTACAATTCTTATTTGTTCTTAAATTAAGTTTCGTTATATTGACGATACTCTCCCACATCCACACCTCCCCTGGAAACCAATCCGCGTCTCAGTGGATCGATTTCCACAGAGTGGAAGAGGAAGGTTTCTCGACTTCCTCCCCAGCACCAAATCCTGTCTTCTTAAGCGGAAGCACNACAAGTAAGTGGAAGCAATGCCAGACTCAGCTCGGGGCCCCGTGTTCGCCAAACACGTACTTACTAGATGTAAGCCCCCTGGGGGGTCCTTCGTTAATATCAGTTCGACAAAAATGAAATATATTTATTACTATGTTTACAATATATTAAAACTAATCTACATTTCAAAAGGCTTCATTACCCAGCTTGAATGTTCCGTAATTTAATTTCAATCATACCAACATTTCTTTTACAATTTTTCCCCGCCCTATACCCCTACTAGCAGAATATTACACACTACGACATGCCATTTTAATTTAGTAATAGCAGTAGTAGAAAAGGGAGTGACATGAGGAATGGGAGAATTGCCCATTATATCGAGTTGCATTTCGTACGTGTATAATCATTAACTGTGAAAAACTTAAAACATTATTCTCTACAACACAAATGGTGAAAAGTGTACTTTAATAACTCAAATACGATACAATAAAACCATTTGATCATACTTCACCAAATTCAATTTCAATTTTCGCAAAGCAAACCAAAATGATCCAAAGTTTCCTCAAATGTAAAATATGCATAATTCACCACGGGAAACAATAGAAACCTCCCGGCTCCGCAGTAGCGATTCTAAGATGGAAGGGTCGATTTCAACTCCAAGGTGCATTACGTCACGACCGTTTACAACGAGGAATGGAAGAAAGTACAAGAGAGCCATAAATAGAACTTTCATCCGAGACATTACCATTCATGTTGCGCGCTCAATTTCCAAGCACGAGCAATAAGGAGAAAGGAATTATTCTCCCCCTCTCTCCCTCTCTTTCCGCATCATTTGTTTCATATTCATAGAACGAGTTTCAATTTCATTTTAACTGCAACACTAATACGAGAAAATGTATTTACGCTTTCACGACTCGAGCGTAATAATATACGTTAAGTATATTGTATATTAATTTCCAAATGAACCAGATGACACAAATGTACTATTTGTACAAATGAACGAATACACGCAGTTAATATAGTATCTCCTTATTTTCGCCACAATGTAAAGTAAATTTCTTACCCATAAAATATTTATAATGTCCTCTTAGAATAGAAATAACACCACTAAAAATATTTTACATAAAAACAATCCTCCAGTAAGGAAGAGTTTAATTATGTCGAACAATCCTGTCATTCTTTTATCACAGGCATTCGTTTTGACAGAGAAAGGTCGGCAACTTTGCCTGAGAATAAACATGGATAGAAAGAGGAGAATATAGTCTCATTCCGCAAAAGTTGAAACCGAATATCCGAAAAAAAAGAGGGTTAAAGGAAATTACAAGTAAAGGTTTCGAACATGAATGTGCCTCCTAGAATTTCCGAAGTAAAATTTCACACAGCGTCCATAAAAGATACGAAATACCTCCAAAATAGAGTATCTTAAAAAGTAGTCAGAGCGTCTGAAGGTGAAACCCAAATACTTCAGGCCTGTTTAAAATTCTCCGCGAGCGACGGGAGTCAGTAAAACAAGTTTGATGTTATCTAGTATTAACAAAAGCTAATAAAACTTAGCTCTTTGGTATACTATTTATTTTTCTACTATAACAAATGTATTTAATTTTTTCAAATTGTTTTATCGATTTCGAAGAATTACGTTGACTGGAGATAATTCAAAATAAAAAAGAAGCAAATTGCATTTAATTGCTGATATTAATTATTTATCAAGACAAATACGTCGAGTCTGTCGATCAATTAATAAAGACCGTCGTTTATGTCTTCGTTCCTACATCGTCAATCCGAACGAAAGACAACAAAATCATTTTATGATCATTTTACTTCGTTCCGAAACCAATGCGTTATGTACTTGCTTTGCTATTGGTGTTATTCAACCGGTCTGAAGCGCTAACTGGTCTCACGCTAACCATCGTTCTCTGAATAGCATCCCGAGTCTTTTCTTTTCTTGGGTTCCTACAGAAAAAACAGAAGTCTCAGCAACCCTTGCATTATCTCTTTACTTACAAAAATAAACATTCAGCTGTCAAGCTAAAAGGGACAAGGCGCAAAACACACAACCGCACTTCTACATGGTGATTAGACAATAGTAAATCTGCAATAAAATGAAACACAAACTGAAACCTAACATGTTTTGGAACTAAATTTCTATTTCAATTTTAATAGTTGAAAGGAACAATTAATTGGGAACAAATCTCATCAAATCAAAACAAATATTACGAAATCGAACCAATAATAGGAAAATCAAGCTTTCCATACAACTCCCTAGTGATGAATAGTCATTTCTGTAAATGAAGATCTTCCTTTGACACAATAAAGACTGTGATTTGCTGGTATGTTACCCAAGAGATAAATAGCGATATACGTAACTCACGACGATGATTATAGGAAAGAAGGAAGCAGTGCATGAAAGCCGGAGGGAAGGTGACTCCACAGAAAAACGGGAACAGGACGACAGAGGAGAACGTGTTGACAGCAACGCCTACCACCAGGAACCTCTCCGCGATACTATGACACTTACCGGACATACATGGAGTCACTAAGCAATGCACAATAATAAGCTTAACAAGAAAAATCAATTTTCAGACACTACGATTTCAAACAAAAATTGGACAAAGAAATGAATTTACATTTCCTCGACCAGAAGCCGCCAATCATGGAACACATCACATCTCTTTGAAAATATCGCTATCACAGAACCAAATGTCTTATGATACCTCTTCCCTCAATTTGGTGTATTGTAAGTTAAGACAGAATGCAATGGGTTTCCTACATACGCCTGGCAAAGGTTCGTCTAAAAAAAACCAGGGAAAAAACAAAACGAATTGTTCAGAAGATGAGTCTACAATCAATTACTTTAACGTCTTTAACTACTGCACTCAAATAACTCTGATGAAATCTAGAGTTGTTTCAGAGATAGATGTCACAAACTCAAACTCATCTAATATAGGCCATAAAGAGGAATATTCGTATGTCTATTTTTCCGTTATGGAAATCCATCGCGTTTAATCGATATTTAACAAACTATAAAATGTGTGAAATGCCTAGAACAGATCGTATGATATTTTAAAAATTTACCCGTCACTTAGACCGGAAATTCACGCGACAGTACATTGGGCATGCGTGTCGCCAACGGAGACCGTTAAGTAGAATGGCGGTGTGTGGGGAGATATCAATTTAGCAAACTATTAAAGTAATTCTAAACATACTTTTATGTAGAAGATTCAGACCAAACTTCCAAGATTCTACATTCTCACGGGTCGGAAATACGAAGATACGAGCAACATTTCTTGACTCGATAAAATGAAGTTAGTCAAAATTATAGGGGAGACACTGTGCGTCGAGGCTGTGTGGATGGCGATATTTCATTCCCAGAGGTTCATCGAGTGGAATTTCAAAACCAAACACTTCTATATGTCAACGTCACTTCTTGATATGAATAAATGTTCTTCTTGCACAATAATCATTCAAACACAGAAATGATATTTTTAACAATAAAATTACATGAAACAGAAGAATATTATAATATAAATATGATGGAATATTAATTTTTTACTACGAAAAACTTTCTCAAAAAGTCAATTCAATTAAGAACGCACTAGTGTATTCAATATCTAGTGCGTGTAAGAAACGAACGAAGGATTAGATGCTGCGATGTGTTAAGATCCACCCTCTCAGTTTCTTAAGCACAAAGGAATTAAGGGAAGCGATACAATGAGTAATTAAGAGGCTTCGGATATTGGGTCGTTCCGTTGATCCAATGAGCGCAGCTGCGTAGGGTCATCGTCTGTTTCAATTAACGTACTCAGAGCAAGCGCCCTGCCACGCCCCACTGTCAATGGCCGTTCGTTACATCCACCACCAACAAGCCTGTAATTACCGTATTGGCTTTTGTAAAGATCAGATTAAGCGCCTCACAAAATTAAAATTACGAGCGAAGCGTAATGGACTTTCGAAATAGTTCGCTGCAAATAGAAATTATCTAAAATAAAAAAATNGGCTTTTGTAAAGATCAGATTAAGCGCCTCACAAAATTAAAATTACGAGCGAAGCGTAATGGACTTTCGAAATAGTTCGCTGCAAATAGAAATTATCTAAAATAAAAAAATATAAACTAATGTGGCGAGACGTAACAAGAGCTTATTCCAAGCTCAAAACGAAACATTAAAATAGAATGAAACTTACCACATTGATAAAACAAAAGTATAAAACTAATAATTGTACACAGCATCAAAGATATAGCGTAGGAAAATGAAAAAAAAATGACTAAGAATAAAGTCTATTAATGTGCTCTTTTGAAAGAATTTTCCCCAGGCGATCCTTCTAAAATATGAGTAGGTATTGAAAGGTTACAAATCAATCGTACTTTGCAGCGGACAACACACTTTCCTATAGATTCAAAGAAACACGTCTGAAAGAACGAAGGTGTGTGTGTGTTGTTTTTAATGTTCACCTCATGTCGAAGTCAAAAACATATTTTTTTATAAACGTTCAATTCGTATCAACGAAATGAAATCAAATACGTCACAACACATGAAAGAAAAAAAGATTAGCTTACTGAGTATTCAGAGAGAATGCAATCACTCGTGTAAGATCGTTCCAGACGTAATCTCATGGTAACGCAGTAATCTCTCCATTACAGCATATTATTTCCCTTACCTTTAGATATGCTCTGTAGAATTCAAATCTATCTACCTCGCGTATCCTCCTTCCGCGTGCGCCCCGACGTTCATGCACCTTGACCCGCATACCTCATCTACGTCCAGGAAGCGGCCAACAGATCGCTTCGAGTGCCCGAAAATAGCAGCGACGGCGCCGAACAGCCATTATGTGGATCATGTAGGCGGACGGAGATCTGCCAAGGGCGCCACCATACACGCACACGCTCACTCCCAAATGGAAGCGGTTTTCCGCTCTCACTGGAAACATGGCGCTCTCGGATTACTTCCACGAGCATCACACAATTACAATGCATCAACATATGAAATAATTCCCGCATTCTATCCAGCGATATATGAAGGCACTCCTTGCGCAGCGATATACTATACCATTAAGCTTATGATTCGATACGGAGTTGTGGTAATGCAACCGTATTAAAAGGAAAATACACACGTAAAAAGAATTTGTTTGTAAAAGGTCGAAGTCTTTGTGTAGGTCTATTACAGAAAATATAATACGTTCATAAATTGTCATTTAACCGTAAATTTAATAAATGACCAAAATGGCGAACAAAACGCACTTGACAACTGCAAGAAGGAAACAAATTTAGACAGCGGTAAATCACTCACATATTAGCACACCGCTCACCATTTGCGATTTAACTTAATGAATTTCAATTTATGCTTCAAGTATATGAGTGCATGAAAAAGCCTATATACAAGATAGAAATTACGATGACGAATGTAATCTCATGTCAATCAAAGAATCTCCAGAAATATCTAGAAATTTATCATCCATTAAACCTAACCATACGATAATTTTTTAGTACGTTACACCCCTCTCAAAATACTTATTTTTATAACACGTCAAAAATAATTTTGTAAAGGACGTAAGATATGTTGCATCAAACACAAATCAAATAAACAATAATAATAAACCCAAATAAGGATAAATGAAAGAGAAAATACAGAATATAATTTCAAATTAAATTTTTTATTAATTCGAACAGGAAACATCAACTCAGTATGGAAACGTCTAAGAAAGATCAAGTCACCACTGACAGATCAAGTAGTTTTTTGTTTCATTACATACACACCTGAGATGTCAGCTTCGCAACATCAATTGCGCAAGTCAGCCCATTAAGCTCGCCCGACAACATATAGGTGACAATAATTTGTGCCCATGTTTAGTTAGTTCTTAGCGGTACAGCAATTAAAAAGGCATCGGCTTTTATGGAAGCTTCATTAAGGCCAATCTTGGCAGTTTGGCCGAGGGCTGTAGACGCTCCATAAATGTTATGGGAACGACCGATCGTCCCTCGCAAGGTAACGGTGAACAGGTCGCAGATCGTGTCAGTAATTGGAGGCGGAATGTGTCGGTAACGAAGCGACTTCATCAGAATTTACCGGTGTCATAAATCAATCTAGAGGAAGTAATTACTTTATTTCCAAAGAAGAATTGAAATTACGTATATACGCTGATTATCATATCACTCTCATGGTGGTAGACAAAACTTAAACCAGAAACCATCTCACATTTAATCATTCTCCATTACATAAATAAAAATCATGCATCACCCATAACCAAAGTGTCATCCTTGCAGAAATTATCTTGGAGTAGCTGCGGGAGGCCGAGCCTTAACAAATATTTTTTAGAATTATACGAAAAAGATGTAGTAAAAGATCAAAAGGAACAGGATAATCAATTATTTTCGTTTTATTTCGCATTCATCTTTACTAAAACAACAATTGCTTAAGATTGGGACAAGGTAATTGATCGTATATCCACGAGTGTTTTTCGTATATCATACGATTCTATCTATATTTTTATTAAACCAACGTACTGAAGAAACTAACCAAATGACCTACAGAAGATTCAGTGTTTTTCGTGGATTAACTGACAATTTTCTTTCTTCCAAGAAGCTCATTTCTCGAAACTTTTCAATAATGCTTCTCACCGAGGGGAAGGAGTCCCTCAATATTCCCGCGTGCTTGCAACATATAAAGGGAGTGGGGGTGACAATTTCAAATTAGCTCAGTAATTTAGGAAGCTGTCCCGAAAGAAAGGGAGAGTAAACTAGAGGAAAAATATGATAGCAAAAAGATAAACGATTGTACGAAAGGAGAAGAAAACATTCACGAAAGGAGGCAGAAGGAAATATGACAGGTAACAAAAATAAACATGGAATTATACATTCTGTAAAGGGATAACAGATTAAGCCATCAAACAAAACTTTTTGCCCTTGAATTCTTGTGGATTACCACCAACTTATGTAAGTTCGAGTCTTACTAAGGGAATAAAATTTTGCTTAACTTTTAAGCATAAAATGAAAAAATTATACATCGTACCACAAACTTAAAAAAAAAGGATGTGCTCTATGCAATAAAGGCAAATTTGGAATATAATATTAATGAATTTAATTCGTCTAGATACTTTTTAAACGTGTGTAAATATTATGGGAAGGTAAAACACAATACCACCTTTTAGTATTAAAACGATAAAAGAAGTAATGGAATCAAAAGTTAACTCGTGAAAAAATCTTCGTGAAAAAATCACAAACTGCGACAGGCATGTTTGTGAAATACAATCCCCATAAAAGGAAAAAAAAATATTGAATTCTCAAATAACCCCGTCGTACATCTTTCTCCCATGTGAAAGCAAGCACAATTTCATAAAAATGTAGCCCACATATTTCGCAAGCGCTCCCCAGAATAGCACCGGCTGCCGCAGAGCCAACGCTAACAGCTGCGAGCGTCTTGAGCCACTCGGAGTCACATGATTCGCATTACTGAATCGTCGCAGGAGGTCTGCTTCTAATTATCCCATTAACAGTGTTGGCATCGCAGAGAGCAGATAATGATCCGTGAGACTATGTCGCGAAATACGTGAGATAAACAAAATTGTTGCCCCGCAAAGCGAAAAAGGTTTCTAGAGACGACTCGAACACAACACTGACGAATTACAAAAAAAAAAAATTCCCGTATTTAAAAAATATTAAATAATACACCATTCATTCAACTTAAGATAATATTACTGACAGATAAAACAAAAAGTGAGCAATGAACTCTTAAGAATAAAGAACTTTCTACCATCACAACAAAAACTGGTTTGCGATTTTTGTTCGATAATACGGTGTCACTCAATTAGCTATGAAGATCAGAAAAAGCAAATTCGAACTCTGATCGATTAAAAACGGAGAAGTAACGGAGTAAATATTCCAATCAAGATGCAGTGAAAGTTGTTTGCCTAAGATCCTAAGGGGTTAGCATCATGAGGAGGAGATGTGACTCGCATAGCGTTGGTACCACGTAGACCCAGGAGAAAGTTTTAACTCCCAATAACTAGTAGCTAGGAATCGGTGCTTGTTTCACAGCAATGACTTAACATAAATCATTCGTTAATACCGGTGAAGTTTCAAACGTCTTCTTGAACATTACATATGCATTTAACACCTTCCTGACTATTTTTCACTTTCTCTACACGAAACCAAGAGCTTGCTTGCCACTAAGTCACCAATTCCAGGCGGGACCAGAAAAAAATTGAAGTTTTTACTTCAATGTCCAGTTCATAGAGCTGTGACTACTGAAATGAGAACCGCCCACCTTCCATCCACCTCCTTTCTCCTCTTAATATCACTAACTCTTATTATTACTAACAACTCCTACAACACCTCCACATAGGTCAATTTGTTGGTAAACCCAGCTAACCGGTCCACCTACTAACAATAGCCCTACCACTCACCTCCTATTTCCTATCGTCACATGTGGATAATCTTCAATAGCACGCAACATTTCACATTTACAAATATTATAATGACAAAAACAAAGGAAACCAAGAGAGGAACGTCAGTTCACTAATATCCTTAAATGAGGGTTCGACGAAGGTTTCTTATTATTTTTACTCATGATTGGGTGAATGAAGAACACCAGAATCATATACATTAAAACGAAAATGTCCGCTAGATTTTTCGTTCCTTTTCTAAGTAACCAAATGGAGCAAATCACTCAAATGAAGTATGTTGTTGAATTGTATGTCGTATGTTGCACTGAAAATTGAGTCGGCGACTTCCTATCATTTCATCTTGCACCTTTAGTAGAGGGAAATTGTCATTTAGTTATAATGTGATCAGTAAGTAGGATTTTTTTTTCATTTTTTAATTACATATGTTAAGCTGAAGTCAAAACAATTTTTTTTTTTTGCTATTTCGGACTGGAGCTTCGCGAGACAATACCATAAATGTGCATTATTGATGCATTTTAAATGCATCGCAACAATGTTTTTAATATCTCCGTTTCTAATGGTCGTAGAAAAATAAAAAAAACTGCAAAATACTCATAAATGAATAAGTTATCGAACTGATCAGGTATAAATACCTAAAAAATGAATCCTAACCTAAAAAAACGAGGTATGAAATTTCGCTTTCCTTCATTAAAAATGCAATAAATATTGAAAAAAATCGGCGGATTTTTATGAAAAGTACACAGAACGTGTATGATGATGCTATAAACATGTGGTCAAAATTTCATAAAGAAATTTGGAATTTTTCGGCCGCAATCGGTATTTTTCGAAAAAAATTCAAATTGCCGCCATTTTATGCAAAATCATTAAAGGGTAATTTTTTTTTTCATTTGTATGTTCTTTGATGTATTTTCTTGAGAACATACGCAAGAATGTGTGACTTTATTTGAAATACCCATCTTAGGAGTTCGAAAAATTTCTCAATTTTTACTATTTTGCCATTTTTTTCTTTTGACATAAAACACATCTTTTCGGCAAACTTTGTAATTAAAAAATTTTTAAAGCAATACTTTATGAAAGGAATATATTTTAACTACTACATTTAACACCATTTTTTGCCATACGTTTTTGCACTATACCGACGAAATGTAGCAGTTAAAATATATTTATTTCATAAAATATTGCTTTAAAAAAATTTTAATTACAAAGTACACCAATAAGATGTTTTTGGCAAAAATTGAAAAAAAAAGTGAAAATTGAAAATTTTTCAAAGTACTAAAACGTGCATTTCAAATAAAGTAGCACATTCGTGCGTATGCTCACAAGAAAGTACATCAAAAAACCCTACAAATTAAAAAATCTTTTACAAATTATCCTTTACATTAAATTATCTTTTACAAATACTCAAATCAAAAGTGATTAAATGTTTTGACATTATTTCCTCAAATATTCACCAGTTTCTTGTACACCATCAAACTTTTAAGTTAATCATACATCAAAAATGAATTGCTACATTAAATACCAAAGATACTTAAATTTAGTTCTTTGGCATCTCAACGCTACTCTGTAATCTTCCAGAGTTTTACAGCAACACTAATTTCTAAATACAATTTTAGTCAATTTCTCACACATTGAACCAACTCACTGTTTCATTAAAAATATTTTGATGGGACAGTTAAAAAAACACAAATATTTCACCGAACCCCCGATTTATAAAGATGACAAAGAGTAATCAGAAAAAAATTCTACTTCGGTAATAATTCATTTAAAAATTACAAAATTACAAACACATGTTCACAAAACTAAATTACCAATTCAATAACAATATATTTTAACACGTATGTTTTTGATGTTCTGATCTCTGTACAGATGAAAGGAGATATGAGAACCACAAGTCACCAGGGGAACACGAAGAGACCTGCTTGTGACGTCTGCCGTCGTTTCTCAACATCCCCGCGTCGACGTTTACTACTTCGGCGACCTGGTTCCGTGAGGGTCGTACATCCCCGAGGCTACACTGGACGCGGCGGGTTTCCGACCGACTGTTTCGCGATCACCGGAGGAACAGTCACTCCCTCGGAAAATAAGGTGAAGCACATTGCATTGCGAAATCAAGTGAAGCAACGAAATTGGCAACATTATCAAGCTCATTCATTCTCTTTCACTAAATAGTATAATCGAAAGAACATAATATGTATTCTGTCTCATGATTTCGTGTCAAACATTTGCTGGAATAACATTTTAGTCTCATGATGTCGATCCCCCACATTTACCTGTGTAGTCGGAGGGAGGTAGAATTTTGTGTCAAACAGCAAATAGGATTAATAGAATCAATTTTATTTCGAAGTACTGTAAAATATTTTTGTCTTCAGTTTAGACTTTCCTCAAATACGCCTTAAAGTACTTCTCATGTCTCTAGCGTTCCTGGAAATAAAACTGATTTCTACATCATAATCCCAAAATATTCATGAATTGTATTCGAATTCTTTACTTACACATTTTGTACTTCATTTTTTAAAGTACTGCTTCGTTCTCCAACAAAACTAAACATCAACAACGCAAGGACACAAATATATAAGCAGAGAAATGATGGTATCTGAAAAGATATGTTGGGATACCATCAGTACTATAATATACATTTCTTTTGAACAACCGATTGAAGTGCAGAAGTTTAGAGGGCCCAGCTCCACCCGTGGCTCATGTGGTAGTGTTGTCGCTCACCACCAAGTCAACCCGGGTTCGATTCCCGATTCCAGAAAATTTGTAGCTTTTCTCATTCATATATATAGCTGTGACTACTGAAAAGCAAACCTTCCTTCCTCTATCCACCACCTCCTAGTATCAATAACTCTAACTAATACTAACTACTTCTACTAACCCCTCCACGTGGGTTAAACCCAGCTAAGCGGCCCACCTACTATAGTTTAGCTGCCCTCTGAAAAGTTACCAAATTTGGGAGAACTGCCAATCGACTCCATTGAATCCCCGTATGTCGTATACTACTCAACTTAGTGATATTTTCTTCTTAAACGTTGTATTCACTACCACCAAACTTGACGAAATAACTCTATGAGAGCCAGTCCTTAAAATACTCTTCTTTATCCTTTGTAGTGTAACACAAAATTAACATTCCTATTTATAAAATACGTTGCGTAAACTATTCAAGAAATCTTTATTTATTAATCTACTTTCAAGGAAATTCATTTTACGATAGTCTCTTTGTTGTTTCCATTGCGTTGGTACACCCGTAAGGCATGTGTAAGTTCTACCAAACGAGGATTTTAATATCAAACGACAATCACAGGCAGTCCATGTCTTAACGAGTGTGGAGTTTTTGTTCTAAAATATTGGTTGTGGCTGCCATGAAACACCACTCGAGTCCGCCATCTTTGTTTTTTTTTTAGTGCCCAAACTCTCGATAACTTGAGTATAACAATGACCCAACTCCTACCTCCTATCGCTCCATGTAGATAAGCTTCGATAGCACGTTACATTTCCCATTTACAAATACAACAATAAAAAAAAGAAGTTTAGAAATAAATTTAAGTTGTTACTGGGGGTTATTTTATATCATTTGGTATGATTAATATAGTTCAGCATGAAAAAACTTAACACAATCACAAATTATAGTGCAATAGAAGCGACTTGACATCAGAGGTCAAGAAGTCCCGAAAGGATTAGTAAGCAAGCTATGTGCAGAACGCTTTGCCAACAATCGTCACATTCATTTGGCGCTAGTGGAATAGATTAGTTGAGCATGTCTTCTGTACATCCAAGATGTTGAGTAAGTTCCCTTGGGATCATCTAGGGAATGCGCCGCGTGCGGTCATTGCGCCGAAACATTGAGGAATGTCGATCGATCTCTGGCAGCGTCAGGTGCATCCATTTTCTGCTTCGACAAACATTCCCTCTTTTCTTTCATTCACTCAACTCTACTTCCGTTCCTCCACTTCATTCATAGCTAGGTTTCTCTCTAGAACAAGAGCGACCTCGTCTAATCAGCAGAGAAATAATACACCTTAAGGGTGCGACGATCAAAGATAAGAGCAAGACGGTAACCTTCACGTGATGTCGAAAGAACACTCAAACTAATTGTGATGTCACTGAACACTCAAACTAATTTCGAAAAGAGCAAAAATATGTACTCACAGTCCAAAGGTAAACGCCAGTAAAATAATCCAAAGAAATACTGTGCAATCATTCGATAAGATGTTCTGACGAATTATTTTTCCTACTAACGAAAATTCGGCATTTAAGAATTCAATTACTGCTCAATACATTTTCTTGAAGGAACTTTAAGGATTCTTATCACTCCGTATTAGCCAACATGAAAAAGGACTCAGTAATGTTCCATTCGTATGATTACATGTTATTGGCTTGAATACTACTTATGAAGAGGTTGTTTATGATTTCTTGATTTCGCACTTAAAAAAAAAAAAAAAAAAATCATGGCAAATACGACAACATCAGAGATGTCATGCAAACAATTAATTTTCCATATCCATGTGTACTTATCCAAGTCAGTGCTTTTAATTTTTAGATAAGATTGTCAAAACATTTTTGGAAAAGAAAATTGTGAGAAATTTGCCGAAAAGTTAACTTATATGGACTTTAAAATAGTTGGCAGAAATTCATTGAACCAAGGTTGTCATAGAATTATAACGATGTTTTGTGACTCTTATGTGAACAGTTCGCACTTCTGTTACTTCCTCCAAAATAAAGAAGACCAGAAAGCGTATGAACGCAGCGGCCTTTTTTCCTTCCCTCAAACGTCACCGCATGACGTTTTTACACCAAAACTTAAATTCGAGTTGCTGAGGTGGCCGCCGTGCAGACGTCGTATATCACGCTGACAGCGCCAGAGTGAGCTCAGACGAAGGGAGTACATCAAGAAGAGTTCTCCACAGACAGTCAGACGGTGTTTCAACAGACAGAGGTATGGGGGGGGGGTGTCTGCAACACATCTATCTCACGCATAATGACATAACATACAGTTATAACGTAGAATTATCAACAAACACAAACAGCGACATACCAAGATACATTATCGCAATGATAAATCATCAATACGATCTTCATATCTAGGAGATTAAAACAAGATGCGACATTTCCTTCTGTTTTAAACATTTCTCAAGTGAGATCTCGACTTTTTGAAAATCGTGATTGATCGGATCCTTTCCCGTAATCATAACTGTACAAGGGAGGGAATTGTTCCACATTCCAAAGCCTATTTCGAGTGCTACGAAAACATTATTTCGTTCGAGAAAAATTTATGCTATTTCGTTAACAATAGTTGCAATTTAAAAAATTGAGAAAAAGTACAAGAATTGAATGTTAATGGGACACTAAATTTCTGACAGCGGACACAAGGAAAGAAGGAGAGAAGGAAAGAAAGAAATATCCACTATCAGTGAATAACTGTCCGTTTGAGGAGAGACGACGGATACGAATTATTAATGAATTCACGTGTTAATTTTTTGGATTCTCTAAACTACTTCAGATGTGTGAGACGGATATGCCGTAATAGATCACTTACATCTCTCACTAATATACTAGTTATTTATACTACAAACTTACGTTCTAAATAACTGGTTTGTGTTCACAATATTTCAATATAGTTAATTTTCAGATAATTATATGATGACCATTTCTTTTTTAATTTTAGGTATTTTGTATACCCCATTTTTTAAATTTATTTTTCGTAGATCTATTTCTTGTATCTAAATTTTTCAGATCATTTGGTAATAGATTGATAACTTTGATTGAACTGACATAATTATTTTTTGGGCTTACAGTTTTTTATATTTTCGATTACGTGATGTTTATTTCCTTGTTCTACTTTTTGAATGTACATAGCTGTAACTAAGGCTACTATAGTCATAAAGTAAGGATTCGTAAGCAAATAGTGGTCTTGTACTTAGCGGAATCTCTTCATAAAATTTATTTATATTTATAATTTTCAATAATCTATTTCGCATGTTTTGCAAGAGTGTGTACTATTAATTGTCCTCCAAAGCAATGCTAGAAAGGGCAAAAGGACAAAATATAACATGAACTTATTAACAAACACCGTCAATCCACGATCATCTCTTCTGCAACGAATCGTTGTCAGGAATGAAGTCGACCGCGTGAATCGACCAGTCGAGGCAATCATTCCGATCGACCATGTCCATTCGTTCGTCCATTTGTCTATCTCTTCGCAGCCAGGTGTAGGAAGCGGAGACGACAGGTGGATAGGAGTCAGAGACCTCTACATGCGAATGTTGCAGCTCCTGAGACTCCCTCCTTCTATTCCTCTGCTAATCAATGTGCTGAATCGGAGTGTCGGACACATGCCTGCAGGCAGCGACGTCTTTGATTCACGCTTCGCCTTTCAACATGCCAAGTCTCGGTCGACAGCACCTCGTTTTAATACTACACGTTTATCGTTTGATAAATTGGGACTCCCTCTTTATATGCGATAAAAAAGTCATATTTTCAGCAATAGGATACCGGGACCCTCGTTTTTTCTCTATTCGAAAACAATTTCTAATACAATTATAGAATAATATGAGACAATTTACGAACGCTTTCATGACTCGAGCGTAATATTAAGTGTGCAATATACTCATTCCCAAGTGAACCAGATCAAACAAATGTACAATTTGTGAAAATGAACGAATACATTCAGTTAATACAGTATTTCCTATTTTCGTCAAATCTAACATTAAATTCTTATCCATACAAATATTTACGATATCCTCTGTGTTACACCACAATTTCTAATACTATTATAGAAGTGTATTATTTGGTGGAAATCTATATTTTAAAACTTGGTGTCAAATTCAAAAATACAGTTTTCACAATTCAAGTTTTACTAGTTCTTACAGAGCAGTAGGCGTTAATAATAATATTCTGTCCAGAAAAGGTTCGCACAATGAATACAAAATATATAGAAGAAAAACTACCGCTATCTTACTTCCAACGGTATCCTATCTCCATCTCATTGGGCGACATGTTTTCTTGATACGATTCATAACACAAGAATCGCGTTTAACATAAGGAAGTGACTCTTATTAGCAACTAGCTTCAATTAGAAGAGGAAGTTAAGTTCCAATTAGCGCAAGTAGTATTTGGAGATGGAAAAATTATTAAGACGATATTTTATTCAATGGACCCTTCACACGTTTCAATAATAAATGTAGGGCACAATTACAAAAATCGTCCACATAAGAAATTTTAACTTAGAACTCACCGACTATAGTTTCAAGGTGGAATTAAGATCCGTTGACAAGACAACATACCTGTAACAAACCAAAAACAAAAAAGGTTAACAATAGCAGCTTGTGACAAATAAATAAAAAACCATCGTAAGATCAATTCCCAAAATAGGATTCCCTACAGAGTTAGAATTAAAAAAATAATTCATTGGAAGGAAAAATGCGTTTGACAGGTTGAAAGAAAAGATCTATTTTTTAAAGATAGGAGACGTATTCGAGGGAAGACATCAATTATAATGGTACAGTCACCTTACAAGGAATGTAAATCGATTAACTCGGTCGAGTTTGGAAAGATAACTAGGTAAGGTAACGTACATGCACACACATAAATTTCAAAACCCGAGGAAAGTCATATAGAGAGATGCGCAAGCCATTAAACATTCTACGATCCTCACTACGATTCGGAATATTCAGCATGTCCCATAGAGTATGTGATACAAAAAAACTTGGGCATTTACACGCCACTAAAGCCCCACTGGTGGCGCAGGTGGTAGTGTTGTCGCTTCTCACCAAGTGTCCCGGGTTCGATTCCCGATGGGGTCAGCAAATTTGTAGCTTTTTCACAATAATGTCCCAGTTCATATAGCTGTGACTACTGAAAAGCAAACCTTCCTTTCTCTATCCAGTTCCTCCTAGTACCAATAACTCTAACTATTACTAACTACTTCTGCTAACCCCTCCACGTGGGCCAAGTTGTTGGTAAACCCAGCTAAGTGGTCCACCTACTAACAATGATCTACCACCCAACTCCAAACTCCTATCGCTCCATGCAGATAAGCTTCAATAGTACAATACATTTCCCATTTACAAATAAAAAAATAAAAAACCCACATTTCACACCAACCTACCTTTATTTCTGTTAATTCTTAGAATATTATGATAGGTCGCATAACTTGTACCGCATTCAAAATCTCGAATTATATAAAACAAAAGACTCATTCTCTCTTTTTTGTAGATTCAGGGTTTCTGTAGCTGTCGGTGTTTCATAATAGTATTTTACGATGATAATAAGTAATCATGAATGAGAACCTTGTGTCGCAAGATGACAATATCAAAAACAAAATTTTGATTTGCGAAATTTTCATATTAATTGAACATTTACACGCCACAAAAAAGGATACGGAAAATTCATCACTGACTACATACATAATACGCATCTATAGTTTTGTTCTTACCTAGGACGCCACTCAAACTTTTAAACTCGTACATGCTCGTTAAGGGATCAACACTCCATACCAAGTAGTCATCCGAGAAATCAGATCTGTACTAGTTACGTTTCTAGGGCAAAGAACTTTGCGTACTTTCCAAGGCCGCTAGCTCCATATCTCCCTCCATAGACAGGTCTAGTTCAATTTTTTTTATGAGGCTTTAGGACTCGTCAACGGCAAGTTCATTAGAGCCCTTGAAGGTGGGGAAAAATGTAGTTTCACACCATACAGAAGAGCCGTAAAGACTCTTCCCTGTATGTAGGACTCGCCGAATATCTCGACCATACCCACTAAAAAAACCCTCCAAAATTCAACAAATATCTCAATACAAAGATGAGAGAAAATTAAAGGAAACAGTTGCCGAACACATTATATCATAAAAGGAAAAAATCTAAAAATTATAATTTTCAAATTTCGGAAAGGAAGGATAAAAAGAAAGAAGACAGGGAAGAGGAAAATTAGAATGCAAATTTAAACCTTCCCGAGAACTTGTGGGAGGAGCCCCGATCTACTCATAAAATTCAATAGTTTATTATCATCCGTTTCATTTCCGAGAATTGTTGGTAAATCTGCAGCCAGACCAATTTGTATCCGTATTCTTGTGTATTTTCTGCAATCAGTTAGTAGTAGGTGACGCACTGTCAGAGAAGAGCTACACTCCTCACAAACGGGTTCATCGTCAAGTAATAAGAGATAATGATGAGTGAGAAGACAATATCCTATGCGCAGGCGGGTTAGCAAGACCTCGTCGCGCCTGGCTGACCTACAGGAACTGCTCCATGACTTAACAGAGGATTTGATAAGTCAGAGCTTATTCCCTTCAACAGCCAAACACTCATTGTTCCATTCACTCAGAATCCTTGTCTTGATGGAATTTAGGAGATCCCTTTTTGGAATCGTAAAGAAATCCACGCAATTCTTGAGGCATGCCGGTTTCGCGGAAACGTCTGCTTCCTCATTTCCTCTAATACCCACGTGTCCGGGAATCCAGCAAAACATTATGTTACTTCCACCACTTTGGAGCGAGGAAAGCACTTCCTGGATGTTCTGGATCTTGTTCGTATCGTGAGAACCAATAGTCTCACACGTTCGAACCCAAACGATACGGACTTACAATATTCTTGATTTGATCGTACATAAACATAAATGTTGATTTGTCAAATCAAGTTAGTTGAAGGCTTCGTAAGTTCTCTCTTTATACAAAAACATGGATAGACTTTCTAAAAATCCTGGAGTATTAAACCCATTATTTCACGTTCATCTAAGTTTTAAGTAAATTTTAAACAAGTCTAATCACATTTCTCATACAACCGTAATAGTTTCGCGGTCCTCTACTATCTACTTCAATACAATCTCCGGTGGCTGCTTGGTGCTTTTTATTATTCTATGAAATCGTGCACTTCCACTCCTAAATAAGACTCCTCAGTTGTTCTGTGATTAACGGCCGGATGTTCCAACGAAACATCGTTTTCGTAGGACTTGTATTAGAAAAATATTATCCACATACTAAAAGTAATATGGATTTTAATTCTCAGAAATTGGGATTTGAAAATGAGACGTGGCATCTACATAACGCAGCATAGAGATTGATGTCCCATAAATAAACAAGGGAGTAAACGAATAATATACGAATGAGTACAATAATTTGCTGCCCCAATGCATTTTAATCGGAGTGATACAATATCCCATGACCAATTTTCCATGTGTGTTGCTAATTTTGTTTTTCGTATCTTTTTATATGTCGCGGTTAGCATTGAGCAAAATAAAATAGAAAAGCAATTACTATCTCGGAGTAGATCGTCCAGCATTAACAGCAAGTGGCTAGAGTTAACGGGACACGCGGCGACCAGTCGTCCGGTGGCTGTCCGTGGCGACCCTAGCACTGCTGTTGCTATTTAGTATTGGCGCAGCGTCGCAACCACCCTCCCTGCCCAGCGACCGGTTCAGTCCGCGCAAGAACTCAGGAAACACATAACTGCTGAGTGGTCGGAAACATCGCGTGTCATGAGACACGGCTATGAACTATTATTTGATCACGGTATACAAGAACGGAAGCAGTGACAGAAGACGTGAGAGGGAGCACGTACGAATAGGACGGAATGACCTACTGGTAGATCGGATCCATGACTTCTCCAGTTTGTTATTTTGTCTTAAATGAATTCTTTATTTACGTTGAGAAGAAGAAAACACAAAGGAATACGTTACGCAGTTCCAATAAGCAGGATATTGATCTTATTTCATCTCTGATCCTATCTCCCATCCTGACCCGTGTTTTTCTCCGGTTTTCCTTCGGGTAGAGGCGGATTTTATACTGTCATACATAATTCGTTTTAACAATGTTTTTCAAAGTACGTACTTTGAGGGCACGTACTTGAATGTCGACGTTGTCACTGATGAACTGGATAAAAGCTGTTTCATCGATTTTCGTATGTATGGGAAACTGTAGCGTTTTCATATTTAATAAATTCATGATATGATACAGCAAATCGAAATTTGTTCATTAATGAATTCCAATAACATTGATGAAAGAAGTTGCGGACCCCCTGATGAGACCTCTTCGATGCATGGAAACTACTCTGGGTCATAAAACTTTGACAAAACATCTTTCCATATCTCTGCAGCACATTTAAGAACGTGAAACACAAAAAACTAGTTTATTTTTGGATTATGTATACAATTTTGAGAAAAATAATACCAATCAACAACAATTTGCAAACATTCTATATTTATGTTAACATCACCAGTGTAATCACCTCCGCACAAAATAGGACAGCGATTTCTTGAACATGGTTCTTTGGTATAATTTTTCTCAGAATTTTGTACAGAATCCAAAATTAAACTATTTTTTTGTCTTTTACTTGCACGGTAAAAATACTTTGCAAAAAGAATTGTCTAGTGAGTGAATCATTTCGGTCTTTAAGGGAACGGATGTTACTGTGACTGGAAGGAGCATTGACAGGAAACATCATTGGTTCAAGACATCTCGTAACAAAGAAGTGACAGCGTGAGGTAGGTAGATACCTTCCGATATTTTACAACCTATAAATGACTATCAGAATAGTTCCCATCGAAGAAGAAAAATTGAGAAAGAGGATATGGGAACTTTGCAATGCCGGAACAGTACCGAGATTTTCGGATTTCGGTGAATTCAATAATACAGGCCTCAGCGCGTCTCGGTTACACGATAGGGAGGTACCCATCAATTCGTAAAGACAGCTCCTGGCCCCACCTCGTCTACGCTTCTCCACTCATTTATCTCAATTTAAAATCCAACATATTGCGCATGATATTAAAACTAAAATGTTGCTCTACAAGTTTTGTTTATGGTAATATTACGAATTAATTAGACGGCACAATATATTGGCATTTGAAAGAAAAGCAAAAACGTTGAAATCACTTTTTAACCTTAAATGCTACTTTACAGAAATTCGGTAAGATTTACCTAAAATACTTACTGAACGTACATTAAAGAGCATTTAAAAACAAATAAAATAAAACAAAATTTAGGGCTGTAACATAATTCATAACTGTTAGAACCTAAACCTCAAATTTCAGACTTTTCCGTCAAATATTTCAATGTTATGAAACTCGGATCAATGGGGAACTTTCAGAATTTATTTATCTTAGATGTACAACAAACTGCAAAAGAGAATCCTTTGTTCCCAATTTTTTCCGTATTATCGCTTTTTTGTCCCTACTTTGCCTGAGCTACGAGGGAGTAGGAATTGATACAGATAGGTATACCAAGAATACAGTTAGATGGAAGAAAGTCACAGAAATGATAATATGGGAATGTTTTCAATGCCAATAAGATGGGAGTAATCAAATGAAGGAAGAGATTTATTCTTGAGAAATTTATTCCCAAGGTACACTTTAGTGTGAAAAACACATGGTTTAAACCGGCTAGTATGATAGTAATGATATATCCTGACACGGCATATGCAATATTATTGGTGGAAAACAAGTTGTGCTTCAGAGTCAATCTGTATATGTCAAGATGGTGAGGACAAAGTAGAACATATATTGTTCGATTGCAAATTATTTGATATTGAAAGAAGGGAATTATTTTATATAAAGCTTAAGAAGGAAGGGGTACATGTTTAGTCGAACTGGAGTAAATTGACACAAAATAAAGCTGTTTATGATGCGACAACAGAATATGTGGAACAAATAACATTGCGGATGATAAAAGATAGATAGTAGACTCTTACCTACCTCCACGTTGATTAGCGGAGGAAACTTCCATAGAGAAGGCAAAATGGAAAGGCTCAGATATCGGGCAAATTGAGGAATAAATAAAGAACAAAAAACGTTATGAGAAAGGAGGCAGAAAAATAAAATATTATCGAGAGAAACCCTGTTAATGGGAAGACTGCAGCGGCACAGTGAAAAATAATAAAATAAAATAATTATTTTAATCAGTTACGATTTATAAACAATGTGTTCCGATTAATCAATATTCTTATCTTAGGAATGTGCTGAAATGATAAATCCGCCTCTGCCTTAGAACCCTTGATCGGAATCGATGGTATGGACCCTTGCTTGCTTCCACAGAGTTTATTAGTTTACTGTCCTCCATGAAGTCATACGAAGTTTGAAACTGCTTTTTGACACTAAATTTAATTACATATATTAATTCGCAGCATCCTTAGTCGGTCCACACCATTCATCAACACTCGTCCGTTTCATCTATTCTTCGACATCACTATCTCAAATGGATCCCGTTTCTTTGATTACCCCTAAATTATCGACAAAAAAATTTCGCAATCGAAAACAAGACTTACATGTAGTGAGTTGATCCTGGCAAAGCAAATGCAATAATACCATTCCCCCATCCCCATTGCCTGCGTTATACTCTTCGCTACTGGAGCTGCTTTTTTTAAAAAAAATTATCTTCTGTTTAATGACCCTTTTCCACTTCTAAAATAGCACATAATCCCTTATTACTCATTAATTCATTATCAACATTTCCGCTGCATGCAAGCAGCTTATCAGCGATTGGTTTGACGTGTGAAAGAGAGAAATGAGCATCCCATTCAGCAGTTACTCCTTATTACTCCATCACCGAGTAATTACTGCAACGACCATAACGATATTGATGGACGTGGAGATCGAAAAATGGTCACCCAAAGGGGAGCGCGACATATTCAGCCACGCCGAGTTTAACACCGAAGGGCCAGAGCAACATAAAATAAAACGATTCTTTAATTGGAATGTAAATGAATTCAGTTTAACTCAAACAATTTGGCAGAGCCAGTTTATACAAAAAGTAATAGCGAGCGAGTCATGTGAATAGTCCAATACAATAAAATAATGCGATTTGAGTATGCAAAAATTAAGTTTAGAAATTAAAAAAAATGCAAACAAAGGGAAGCAATATATACCGGAGCGCCTTATTATTATTATTATTACTACTACTACTTCTACTACTACTTTCATTATTAATTCTCAGCTCAAGGCTGAATAAGAAGGGGTACGGGACATGCCAAGCATTCCCTTCTTTGATTAGATTTAGTATTTACAAGAACTTCTGGACAATTCGACATGTTTCTAGGATGACAGCTTTTTGCATAGGGAGGAAAAGGCATCGAGGGAGGTTCAATTTTTCTAGATGTTTGAAGAGGTTCTTTTAATTTGGTATACTTGTTAACATGAACTTGTTCTGCTTGAACAGCTGTTGGAAAGCGTCGACTGGTCAGCTGTTTACAATAATACTGATGCGTCGTCTGCTTTTGATACTTTCTTTCAAATAGTAGAATTGGCTCTTACTCAACGTAAAGTTAAAATTAATGAAAATAGGGAAAGAGGAAAAAAATTGAAACCTTGGATTAATGACTTTATTTACATGAAAATTAAGAGATATCACATATATAAACTAGTTTAAAAGCATCCTATGAACGAAAACCTCAGAAATTATTACAAACATTTTAGAACTAAATTGCATGATGACATAAAGTTACTTAAAGAGAGATATTACAGGAGAGAATTTAAAAGTGCAAAGGAGATTGAAAATTTACTTGAAACTTATTGAACAAACTAACAGGACAAATGAAAGATGAAACCAGTCAAATGAATATTCAAAATAACAATGAAATAATTGATGACCCTTATAAAGTAGCAAATACATACAATAAATTCTTTTTAGATACAGTCAATAAATTGGATCTAAACTGTAAAGTGAATAGTAATTTTTCAACTTACCAATTAAAATTAATTTTACCGTTAAAACAGAGTCAAAATCAATTTTTATAGAACTAGTTGTCTTACAAAAACTTATTCAAGTAATAATATCACCGAAAAATAATACTGCTGCAGTTATTGATGGAGTTAGTATTTACTTGGTGAAGAAAATTGCAACGAAAATAACTGATGTTTTGTTATACATAATTAATCTTAGTTTTACTACTGGAGTATTTTCTAAAAAACTTAAAGATGGTGTAGTCATACCTCTCTTTAAAAGTGGATTCAAAAACCAATGCAACAATTTCAGACCAATTTCTCTTTTGTCATGTTTTTCCAAAATTATTAAAAAATTAACGAAACTTAGGCTGATAAAAGTTTTACAAAATACAGATTTTTTAAGTCAAAATCAATTTGGATTTAAGACTGGCCTAAACACTGAGTGCATTAATGCATTTTATGACTGATGTAAATTACGGATTAAATGAAGGAAAATGTGTAAGTGGTTTGTTCTTGGACATTAGGAAGGCATTCTACACTGTGGACCATGATATTCTGCTCGATAAAATGTATAAATGTGGTATTAGAGGAAATGAACATAAATGGTTTGAGAGTTATCTTGTAGGAAGAAGACAATGTGTCAGAATAGGAACACAGTGCAGTGAAATGAGTGAAATATAATGTGGTGTCCCCCAAGGGTCTGTTTTAGGACCGACCTTCTTATTCATAATTTATATAAATGATCTCTGTGATGCTCAACTATATGGAAAATTAACATCCTTTGCTGATGATACGGCCTTGTGCTATATAGAAAATGATTGGGAATCAGTGATTTCAGCCATGACAAATGACTTAAAATATCTTCATTGGTGGTTTACTACAAATCATATGCTGTTGAACGCAGAGAAGACCAAATTTATTGTTTTCAGTTTTAAAAATATTCAGAATAATTATGATCAAGTTAAGTACACATGTGCCAATTGACAAAATGGTGTATGTGTAACAAGTAAATGCACTTCAGTAGGAAGAACCAATGAGATAAAATATATGGGTGTCATTTAAGATAGTGAGGTTTCATGGAAAACTCATTCGATGAAATTGAAAAATAAACTAAATAGTATATTACGGTATTTTTATTTTTTAAGAAGACTAACTGATAGGGATACTTTGCATATACTGTATTATGCCTTGATACAGAGTAGGATTGAATATGGTATAGTAGTTTGGGGAAATACTTATAGCACTGTTATAAATCCAACTTTTCTTTTATAGAAACATGTGGTTAGGATAATTTTAAATAAAAGTAAATTTGAAAATTCACATACTCTTTTCTTAACTTTAAAAATTCTACCTCTTAAAAACATTTATGCTTTGAAGCTATTTTATTCTAAAAGTGGAAATTTTCCTCAACATGACTATGTTTACAGAAAAAACTTAGAAATGATAATGATTTTTTTGTTCCAAAACCTAATCTTGCTTATTTTACCAGAACCTATAATTTCATTGCTCCAAGAATGTTCAATAAATAGCCTGATTTTATCAGTCTGCCTGTAACAAACAGATTTTTCAAACTAAGCTAAAAAATGGTTATTGGAAAGAGAGAACATAAATTTCTTATTTTCAATGCAGGAATAGGACCTTTTATTTAATTATTTATTATTTTTTCAGAATCAGTACAAGGAATTTCCTATTTTTTTTACTTATGTTTATTACGTATAGTAGAACATGGGCACATTATTGGAATCCGATTCTTTTTTATTTTATAT
>NNCF01127692.1:113413-130049 GCA_002313205.1 Laupala kohalensis | reverse complement strand
CTAAATTTTCTTGGATTTTTAATTATGTTAGTATAAATATAAGAATTGATTTATAGAGGCAGTGAAGATAATAAACTTATTATTATATAGAGATAGGTAAAATGTTCTGTGTAAAATATACTCAATTTTGATTTCTTGATCAGACCTGACAGGAAGGACATTTTATTTTTAATTAAAAAATGCCTATTATATTGTGAAAGCATATTTTAAGTTTGTGTAAAATGTAAATGTAAAAATTTAAGAAAAACTGATTCTCTCTCTCACACTTTTTCTGCTGACTTTGTCAGCATACTATCGGTGTTAGGTTTATAATAAAAATTATAATAATTATTATTTTGCTTCTTAGGAGAACGGAAAATCGGAGAATAATGTCACAACACCTACTTCGTTCTTGCTGGGGACGATGGAATTTCAACACACGATAAATTATTCGAAAGAAAGTCTATCCCAGATTTAACTTAACACTCCATCGATCTAAAAAACATGGGATTAATATCACAAAAATTACACAGTATATCGCTAGGGACTTTTACAGGACACGAAATATGAAATTCATTCGAAATATTGTTACTCATGAACGAAAAATTACATCAAAATATTTTTAAAAAATAAGAACAGGTTATGATTTTTCCTGAAATACGAAACAGGTGAAACATTCTTTTTGCAGAAAGCGTACCAACAATATTTTTTTAAACAAATAAAACAACAATGGTAATAGAATACAACGACGAGTGTGAGTATAATATTATACGAGAGATACGACCAAATATTAATAAACACCAAACAATTCATAACGAAAGTTTCTTCCTTCAAAGATATCCTCTCGGCGTTCTCTTCCCAACGTCTCACACAAACCTTCCATCTAGACTGAATGAACTCCTGAGTTGCAACCTTCAGATTCGTTCTTCGGCAACCGTTGATGCAATTGTATTTAAATAAGGCCTGCGCCTAAGACAAATGGCGGAATAAATTGGCCATTACAGCGTAATTCAAGGAGACGTGCTCCCCAGCATTGGTTTGGTCTTGGGATCTTAGAGGACTTAGAGCATACCACGAAATATATATTCCAGTATATTCCACAAAATATATTCTTTCATTTTTACTCTTCTATTCCTTAGAACATTATCATTGAGTCTAATTCCACAATAGTCCTTACAAGACCTTTATTTCTCCTTATATTCCTTACTTTTTAATCCATGTAATTAAAATTTACAGCTCAATGCACTAAACAATGTTTGTACCATAGCTCAAATTCACTACTAAGAATACGTCTGAGAAGTAGCTACGCTGAATCCACTTCAATGAAGACTCCTGTAAAGTTAATAATAATGCATCTCTGATCTCACAATGTCCCTATACGAAGGCAAAAAAATGTCTAAAACAAATAAAACACTTCATTAGATGTTATCGTAAGAAGCGAAATTGGAAATCTTTATTTGGAATTTGACAATATTGTTTCCTACTCCCGCAATAGTTTTTGTTCAATATGTTTGTAATTCTCCAAAGTCAATGAACGAAGTATGGCTTCAATCATTTTTCACCAGTACATGGTGTGTACATACACCATAAAGAAACTATTAGAATACCTCTGCTGTTTAGAAACTTTTAAGGAGGGTGTTAAACTTTGAAAAATTAAGCCGCTCCATGGAGAGACGGCGGCAGCATGCGATTGAAGACATAATGGAGAACATTGGCGAAATAGAAGACGGGAATAGCACATATGTGTGGCGTAATGTCGCAGATTGCCCACGCACACTCAATTCAACACAATCAACGTTCATTGGTCAACGACACACTGTCATCTCCTTCAGCCAACCGCGTGCGGAAATACAAATTATAAGATGAGTCGTGAATTATCTTGTTAAGGACAGAACAATCGGGCCTTTAGGATTTTTACGAACAGTAAGCACACTTCAGGACATTCCATCGAGGAGCCACTGAAAGAAAATTTGCGACTGCCTTGAAAATCTTCGTATAATTTTTTTTTTCGAACTTCGGACGAGGGAAACATCAACAAACGGAAGGATTATTTAAAAAGGGAGGAAAATATTTCTTATTTTCAAAACACTGGTACAATAGCCTCAGTCGTTTTCCGAAAAAGAGAGGAAAATACTTCCTCTATTTGGCAATAGCTGTCTCTACTTCAGTTTTTGAAATGAATTTATTGTTGGTGAAAAATTGTAGGATTTAATGATATCCATTTTATTTACTTGATTACATTCACGGTTATACTGACTTATTGTCACTACACATTCACGGTTATACTGACTTATTGTCACTACACATTCACGGTTATACTGACCGACCTACAAATATTGTCATTACAAGGCTCTTAGCCTGGTCTTTTTACACTTTCATTTCCGCGACCATTTTCAACTATATCGATTATTTCCCATATTTTTTGTAATTTAATCTTAGTATCTCTAGTATTGATATGTATTACCTCTCACCCTCGTGATGCTAAAATTACGCCTCTCGACAGATGACGGACTTAAATGTAAAAGCATGCCTTTAAATTCTGAGATACCGCCACCCAATTCATCAATCCAAACCAAAAACGTACAACCGGAAAGAGGATGCAAACGAGAAATACGTTCTTCAGAGAAGAAAATTAACCAGTGATCTGTTTGAAGAATCCTAATGATAAGAAAATTTAACGAATAACAAAAGGAATATTGTGTTCAAGCTTCACTATTACGATCACTGAAGAATTGGAAAAAAAAAGTTACAAAGAGAATCACTCGATACTTCTACAAACAGAATAGAAACTAAACATCGCAGCTATAGTCGCAGTGATAAAATTTTAACAGGGAACTCATAAATCTTGCGACATTTCAAGAGTAATGACCGGGTGCATGAACGATAAATGACATTAGGTTAAGCTCCAATTATAAGTTTGAATGGTCGCCAATATCAAATCCAGCTACATCCTGTGCATCAGCATGTGCCCTAGATTGGCGACAAGTTGGCGTCAGACGTGCCCTTTACCCACTGGGCACTCGCTGCGATATAAACGACACAACGCGATCTTCGAAGGCTAAACGTCGTGCATGTTGGCCTGGAAACGCCGAAGTGTTTGCCATGGAATACGACAGGACGAGGCGAATGAACAGAGTATTTTAAGTAAGGGTTCCAGAAACTGAAGTCTCTCCAGTTACAAAATAGGTGGATTTCACCACCTCACCTCCAAAATATAAGGATTAAATGCAGTTACCACACTGACTCAGATTGCAGATTCTACAAATTTATAGCCACGCGGCACTATTATGAACAAAAATTTGTACTATTAGTGGAGAAATTCGTGAGCAAAGAGTAAAACCTTATCTAAAGTTAGGCGACTTGATAAAAAAGCGGGAACATTTTCCGTCAACATAAGAATCGGATCATCACACAAGAAGTAACACCATGAACAAACGATTT
Organism: Laupala kohalensis; assembly: GCA_002313205.1. Classification (NCBI taxonomy): domain Eukaryota; kingdom Metazoa; phylum Arthropoda; class Insecta; order Orthoptera; family Trigonidiidae; genus Laupala; species Laupala kohalensis. The sequence goes on along the minus strand of NNCF01127692.1, from coordinate 126,629 downwards.
CTAAGCACTTGGAAGTACATGATTTCCAAGTTTGATTATTTTCAACAGTCATTTTAGATCCATGCCAGTCAATACATAAACATGCACAAAATAATAATCCACATGCGATAAGTTTAATCAGCTTAGTACACGAGAATTTACAATGAAAATTCCAATACGTGCAAAGTACTACGAAGGTTGTCGATGTCAATGATAGATTCCGTATTTATGAAATAGTTGCTTCAAAAAACTAACATATTCTACGGATACTAATAATACTAACGGGACACTAAAATGAATGGAACATAATTTTGGCAATATCCCGAAGGAGGTTTAAGAAACAATATTAGGACAAAATTCATGTAAAATCGTGGGTATTCATTTAGTACGTTTACGTTTTTCATTTAATCTTCTATTATTTTGATCTATAAGTAAGACTATACTAAAAGACCAATGCACTCACACTCTCGTACCTCTCGACCCAGAAAAAAAGCAACACATTCTGAAATTACTCTAGTGATTACGACTAATATCTTCAAAAAAGTTGATCTACACCTGCATTTACCATGACGTGAAAAAGCAAACCAGAAACACTTAGAGCAGAACTAATCAAATGTTACAACGTGAATACCCGACCATCAGCGCTCGTCGCGGCGGTATCTCGAGACGCGTTTCCAGCGCTATCTGATCCCCGCTCAGCCGCGTTCTGCCCAGCGCTTCTCGAAAGGAAAATACGATGAGTCGTTGCTGGCGGACCTTCCAAATTAGGCACAATTCCCAGAATCTTTCGTTTCGTTTCGCGCGACGTAAAAGGCGATGCTGGCGGCTACTGTATCCGCGCGAGCGCACAGAGCGAGGTCAAGTCGCTCCAACGCCGCGACGGCAGAGCAGCAGAAGCAACGGCAGCGACGTTCGCTTCTTCATGCAGCCTCCAGGCGCAGAGACGTAGTCTGGAACGACATCACCATAATCATTCGTTTCAATTTAAAAAAAATACTGTTCCAGTATTCCTTGATTATTTTTTGAAACATCATCCAACGCATTGGGTACAAGTACAGCCATGAATACGAAATTATTTACTAATATTATATGCTGCACCCATAACCCAACCAGTAGGCGTCATACATAATAAAACAAAACTTATTTGCCCCGCTGCAATAGTCATTAGATGCAATATAAAAAATAACTTACAAATAAGCAAATATATTTGTAGAAAGAGCTTTCAATATGAAAGTTGTCCAATTGTTTCGTTTCAATGAAAGCACACAATGATAGTAACTTCTCGTTCCACATTAGTTGCTTGCCTGAAGAGATGCAAAGATCCGAGCGGAGAAGTTCCTGGAAAACATCCGCCCAAAACATGGGAAGACCGAATACATTCTTTTAATCTTTTACTCCCTACTTCTGTTATATGAACCATTTGCTAATTTCAGTGATGAAACGTTAATGACACTAGTATTATATTACACATTTGTTGCTCGGGTAAATTCTTAAAAACAAATTATTTATTATGTCGTAAGACAGATAATATGTTTCCTAGTTTTACAAACTGCGGAGAGTTTTTCTTTCAATTGTAGCTCTCCGGTCATCACTATTAGACTATTACTTGCAGTCGAACTGGAACTGCACTGGAGACTTCCCAGATACTGTCCCAGACGGATTTTTTATATCCTTAAAATGTTTGTCCAGTTAATGACATTATGCTTCAAAACGTTCTTTGCTGATTTAGAGACATTCCGTATACCCGATATAACCATAACTCTATGATAGAGATAATACTAATACCGTTATTAAGGGATAATCCGTAACTTCAACCTAGTTTATAACGTTATTTTGAAATTAAAATAATAAAGATATAAAAAAATTATTAAGTCAAGAACTGGGAGTATGTTTTAAGGTGTGAAGATGAGCAGTAAAACCACATCATTGGGACTAAAAATCACAGAAAATCGGAATTGTCGCTTATCGTCTACACATTGGACATTCATTCAAACCATGCAGAAGAAGAGTCAAAGACTCCTGGAGCTAAGAGTGACTCGCGCGCTGCCGCCGAGAGGAATTCGGCTCGTAACCCATTTACAGCTCCCAGAACGACATGTGACGCGAGTCATAAAATTTCGACAAGAGAACTTCGGAAATAAAAAGAGCTCTTCGGACATGTCTGAGTTGTCTTCGAGAGCGCTCGTTCATGCGCAAAAACGGCCTTCACAATTGTGCTTCGAAACATGTGATCCTTCGCCAAGAAATTCGGAAATCGCGCGAAATGCTGGTTGCAATGACTCATGGTGTGAGTTATGACTTTATTTATCTATGAAACTAAGTGTTTCGATCAAACTTTTTTAATGTTGTTTCCAACTCGAATGTATTTGATAACTATTGTTATTCGGTATTGGCATCAAACAAATCACGCGTAACATCAAACTACGCCTCTACTCGCAGAGAATATAATGAGGGAAAATTCATCCTTAACGAAGTAAGGATCAAGTACAGAGAGGTCTCGCAAGCTCAAGTACAGATTTGATTCCCGGTCAGGGCACTGATTACCATTTCGAAAAGAAGGAAATTGTAATTTAAATTATGTCCACATTCTTATCAACTCACGTTTCTAAACAAAATATAAGTTTAAAAAATATTTAATACAAGGTCATTCAATAAAAAATATANTAAACAAAATATAAGTTTAAAAAATATTTAATACAAGGTCATTCAATAAAAAATATAATACAAGCTTCTTTCGTTAATTTGATAATTTTAGAACTTGGTCCAAACACTAAATGATAAAGTAGGAAAAACTATGGTATTTAGCTTGCTTTTCCTTTATTATTTTGTCAATGTTTAAAAGATTTGTACTTCTATAGGTCACAGTAATACCATTTTTCCATCCTGGATGTCCGTCCATATATTACATAATATATTTCACTATCATCAGAACACCCTCCTATCAACGAAGTAATAGTTTCATATATATTAATTCAACCAATCAGTGTTTTCTACATATTGAGTAACGTAGATAAAAAAGATTTCCATAGAAATTGCCACATTCAACTAGTAGAAATACGCGGATATTCATGTTCTTTTGACCCTGACATCAATCTCGATATCACCACATTACTGAATGATATTAAAGAAAAAAACGAAGTTTTATTTCAGTTTCGCTAGTTTGTCCTCCTATCACCCTCGGGATTATAACGTGCACACGCAAACAAGGCAATTAGACATCGATTTAAGGAAACAAATGTATGAGCACAACAACAAAAGAATTTCATGTGTGTGACTTTCAATGACATGTCATCCAAATTCCGAATTTTTGGACGGGGTCTTAGTGTTGCTATTATGGCTAACAGATTTGCCAAATGATTTTTCATTTTCCAAAATAGGGAGTATAGTAATTCTTTCACTATTTCATTTTCATTGGAAAAATACATACTGTGAGAAGTTTTCCTGCTCTAGCTCGTAAGGAAGGTGCTGAAAATTTGATAGAAAAATCCGCATTTAGCGCGATACGCAAGGAAACTAAAATGAATGCAGTAAAGAAGATAATTCTAATATTTTTTCCGAATTTCACAATATTAAGCAAGTATTTGAGTTAAACCTTTCCCTTTCCTAAAAAAACCGCATGATTCGAGTTTCGTGAAGTTTCGCCCTCATTCCTCTGAGCACACACTGAGTTGAATTTTTTAACGAGAGTTGAAGTATGCAGTAGTTGGCGGAGCATCAGGTCAACTTAAAACACAAGGATACGTTTTAATGTTCTAGATGGACTTTATACTCAGATAAGTCGTTTAAATCAGCGTGGATTTATGGAAGAATATCATGAAACGTATATCAGACAACGGCTTCTTATGGATAACCTGTCAAATGAAATGTAATCCGCAATGTTATATAATGCTTCCGAAGGCTAACAGAAATGACAAAGAAAACGCATTTGCTCATAAGGAATAATCATGAGGGGAAAAAACTTTTAAAAATATTTGAAATACACTTGAAGTTTTTAATGAAAAGAAGTTTTAAACAAAAAAAGTTCCGGCACGAGTTACGAGGCGAAGCGTGCATCAGCGTTGCAAAGGCGACACCAGTGCTATCTAGGGGAGGTTGCACGAAACTTTATGAGACTCCCTCCGCGCGAATTAGTCTCTCTTTAGTACGTACTAAATAATACATTAGTGGATTATATGCATTATATCAAAATGAAATAAAATCAAACGAAGTATCCATACGCTCACTTACCATGAGTTGTCCAATGCTATTAAAATAAGAAATGATTCAAGACTTTGTACAACAAGCTCGGGTTTTTTGTAATACCAAATCCAAAATAATTCTCATTATAATGCTCCGGTGTGAAAAGAATTTCCGTTATAAATCTGTTTTATGTAATGCAAACCTTGAAGATAATTATAAATGAATAGTATACGTCATGTGATAGTTTCTAGCGTTCAAATACCTTCAGAAAGAAGTATTTGCAATGTATCTCAAATACGCGCGAATCCAAGTCATTAAAACTCAAATCTTTTCATACGTTAAAGAATTTGAAACAATTGAGATTCTAAACTTGATTTCATGAAGCGTAGGGGCGTAAGAGTGTTTGTTTTTCCGATAATTCACATACGATGCTCACAATGCCAAAACTTTCGTTCAGAAAGTTGTTATCATTTGGATATACATTTTAAATGGCAGCTTGTGTGAATGTGTTTCGCCAAATCAAAAAGAGACAATCCTCACACTTCAAATATATCAAGATAATAATGGACCAACTATTAACATATCTTCAAAACATTACTTTCCTATTCTTTACCATGCACTACGTTCCAACACATTATCCATACTTTTAAAAACGATGCAATAAAGAGTCAAAAAGTCCTAAAACGGAAGGAAAAGAAAAAGAAATCCACAACGCACTAGTATCGTTAGCATTAGTGTTCTCTCTTTCTTCAATTTTCAATATTTCTCGAGCACACACAACAACGGCGAGAGAATAGTCGCACACGTCGTTCATTGTTCCGCGTTTCTCCATCCTTCGTTTGAACCATTCATTATCTACATAACCTTCAGAGCACACAATCAGAGGGTCGCGCTGTTTGAAAATCTTTATCCTCATCATAAATCAATTCCTCTCGAATCCCACTTTCATCCATTGTGTTGGGGGACGATGGCTGCTCATCCCATAGACATCCGCGAGAAGCAACCAACTTCAATCCTCAGCCCACGCGGACCCTCCGCGATACAGCGCCGCAAAGGAATTCGTATGAACAGGCATTCTAAGAATGTTGGACTCATTCCACTTTAAGAGTATAAATCTGCAATCAAATTAAAAAATAATAATAATGATTTCGCTCAATTCAGAGATAGAAACGAATGCGATGTAATGAAAAATGTTACGAGTAAAACATGAAGTAGAAGTCCATAACGTAGAACGACTTCATACCCAACGTTTAAAAAGNAAATAATAATAATGATTTCGCTCAATTCAGAGATAGAAACGAATGCGATGTAATGAAAAATGTTACGAGTAAAACATGAAGTAGAAGTACATAACGTAGAACGACTTCATACCCAACGTTTAAAAAGAAAAAAAAGTAAATAAGCAAAGACATTAGTTTTTAGGAAACATGACTATTCTACGCTACAATACACGCTCGTCCTCGAGTTCGAGAGAAAATATACAAATCAATCAATACATTCCTTGTAAATGGTCTCTCCTCAATCCAATTCTAGTAAAAGATCACAAACGCAATGATTTTTCTTAATATTACCATATTAATAATTAACAGACTAGAATACAGAAAATCTAAAAACCAATCAATATCCGTATCTTTTAATCCCTCAAAAATCCCCTAGAAACATGAAATAAATAAAACTATTTCCACCATAGACAATCCGAGTTATCCAAGACTTGTTGGGCACCAACAATACTTAAATGATTGGGGAAAGCAATATTAGGAATACAGAGCACTCATCTCGCTAATGTAACCTCTGGGATAAGAGGGATATATAACATGAGAGAAAAATCATAAGAGCAAATATACAAAATCTTCCAGACAATTTCAGTAAATTAGACACTAATGAAATCAGTTACAGCAGTAGTTACTGTAATCACAGTATAAGTATACTGTTGAAGTTAGTGCTTGGACAATTAAAAGAAAACTCACAGGACAACAATGTTTGTTAACTTGCCACATTAATATGATTAACAGAAGCGTACCAAGTAAATTTATCATGTATTGATAAAATATTGTATGTATTGAATCGCGACTTGCTATTTTTTGGGTGGGCTATGATTTTGCACGAGATGTAGATGTCGATTATCGGCAACAACAAACCGATAATTCTCGCCCTAAATCGATACACTATTCGAAAACAAAATTTTGATGGAAATTATCACCTTGGACAGATGAGAAACAGGTGAAAATACCACGGCACGATGCGAATACAAGGAATATTTTTCGACCATCATGGCGATTGCATTAATGATAATGATAATAATAATAATAGGTTGGAGGGATTTTATTGCCACCATCTACATAAATTTATTAAGGTTTCAAAAATGGTATCTTAAATTTCTGTCCACTTGAAATTTCTAGAATAAAAAAAACATCACACATCAAAGACACGGAGAAATACAGGAGACCAAAAAATAAATGAGCGAAAAAAATAAACTTTAAAAGCAAAGTAGAGATATAAAGAAGACAATGAGCGTACTCCGATAAGAGGGAAGGTCAGAGCACAATGTATGAGGATCGCAAAGCTCGTATAAGGAGAGCGGGAATCTTGGTATTGCAATCGGAATGAAGCAAGACTGCTTACCCCGCAGCAGTCATTGCAATGCATGGAGAATGAACAAAATACATAAGAATTAAATGGATATAAATGAATTTTATAATTATTTTAATGTTTCAGTTCCATTAGGTCAAAATATACTGCGGACAGATGACGGTAAATGAAGCGAAAACGTACTTCGAATTTGCGCGTTTCTGAGGTACATCACGAGTGAATAGAGAGGATGGCGAAATTTTTTCTACACGCCAGTGGAATTTAAACCCTCATCACGGTAAACAAGTCAAATTAGTAAGAAAACTATTGTATTTTCTGATAAAAAAATTAAATCGAACAATTATTTCCGAAATTTCAAATTAGAATTCGAAACTAATTCTATAAAGAAAACACCCAGGATGTAAGTCACAGAAAATCAAAACTTTGTTCATTTATTTAAGTAACACTGACATTAACTACTTGTTTCACATTTATATTTTAAAACAAAAAAATCTTGGCTCGCTCTTCTATAACCCGTAACTTTCTATTCAATATTTTTTATATAAAAACCGGTGGTGCAAAACCATTGCACACACTTTCTCATATACGTCTCTCAGTCTGCACTGAAGAGTGACATTCAAGATTTATATAAAGAGAGGGTTATTTCTGGTAAGATTCATTATATTTTAGTCTTCATTATACCCTATAAAGAGAGGGAGGTTTTCGGCATTGTACTCTGTATTTTGGTCTTCATGTTACCCTGTTCGACTTTTATTATAGAAATACTTTCGCTATCATTTACATAAACACCGAACCATATTTGTTGAAAGATATTTTCGTAGAACATGTGAGTAGTGCAGTACATTCTTCTGAAACTAACGATAAGAAATACACATTCTCGCATTCCTTTTTAATACTTTTTATTTCTTCTTTATACTCTTTCAATTTTTTTTGTTACTTTCTTATTTTTCGTCTCCCCCATCCGCCCCGCACCACAAACAACTGTCTGAAATTCCGCATCTGCTTTCGTGTATTTAGTTCGACGAAGTTATCCTCAGTAATCTCGATCCATCGATGCGATGATCAACACCCTGCGATAGAATCCTCTGCATTCTACAACAGTTACAAAAATAGGAAAAATGGGGAAGAAATGCACTTGAGATTAGCAATATACTGGATTTAATAACAATGCAATACAACACAAAGAATAACAAGTGTCATCGTATATAGTTCACGCATTGCATCTTCGTTCGTGTAGATGGGGGTCCACACCAAAGTAACGCGAGAGAGGCAGTGGCGATAAATTCATTACTAGTACTCCTTCAATAATCTCCACTCGTACAACATTTCCCGTATACTGAAAGATTAGAGCATTTAGATGTAGATTCAATGGATTCCACAACATCACTTCTCCAAACATGCCCATAGCGACGGCCACAATTAAACTGTAAAACGGTCAACAACATGCACAACAAGAAAGTGAACTATAACATCGATTAACATGAGTCAATAAATGAGTACACTTACGAGCCCCAACTCAAGTAACATAGAACATTTTTGTGAATAGTAATTCAGTTTAAAGTCGGTGCTTTTCTATTCTTAAATTACTGCTGTTGCACCATCAAGAAGACCGTGTTCATTCGCAACCTCCACTTACGAGCAGAAACAAAGACAACTTGGAAGCATTTACGTGTGTCGGCGACTGCTCAAAGTAGAAGAAACTCCTGGCAAGAGCTTTGCAATGTTCCGCGAAACGTGGCTCTCAAGCGCGCACGACGACAAACAGCGATAACTACACACAACTCTTGCACTGCACTATTTTACGACTCCCTCCGTCCCCTCTCATCCAAGTTCTTTATCCTCGAGGATTCTCTGTGCATCCGGATTAAAGTAGAAGATACTCATGGAACATTCGAACATTCTTCAAGGACTTCTGAAACACGAAAGTTCTGACGAGTAGAAGCATTCATTCTCTGGTGGTAAAAACGTGAGGGGACGAGTACTAACGAAGTGTTGAAAATGGCAAAGGCAGGACTCCGAATCCAAATCCAAGTTTTGGATTTGAGTTTCACATGATTACAAGAAATAGTATTTTTTAACACGTAGCTTTGATGACGAAAAATCCATAAAACAAACAAATTGCTATAACTTCAGTAGAATTTATTTTAAATGAAATATATTATACGACCTCATTTTCACGGACTCGATTTATTGTCAATTATGTACTGTTAATAAAGTTTCTGTCCCCACTGTCGACCATCATCAGGCAACTACTGACAAAAATTACAGAAACTGAAAAAATTAGTTTCTGTAATTTTCCTGATGATGTCCCACATGGGAGGAGGGGGAAATGTTGTTAACAATACAAAATTGGCAATAAGTTGGCTCTATTAAAATAAGGTCGTATAATTTATTTTATTTAAACAACGTCTTTCGCCATCACAGCTAATCTCTAATTACATGAGAGACATTCACAAAAATGTACTATAAAAGAAAACAATTAAATTCACGCACTGTCCGTGTGAAGTATCGACACATCCACACCTTGAGAAAATACAATGCGATAATTCGTGACAGGGATCCTCCGAACAAATAGAAGCACACTCAACAACCGCTCGGAGTAAGAACAACAGACACTAACTTCAATGATCCGAGATAGAGATTATTCGAATATTCCCAGGGCGTAGAGCTTGAATACGTATTTGGGTTTCATGTGTGGCTGTGTAGCGACCGATCGTGGGAGTTGGAAGGCGTGAGGCGTTCCCAATCGTCCTCATAACAGGAACCGGAACTCGCTTGGACTCAGAAGGACCCGCCCTGGGTCATTCCCCGACAGATTCTGATCCCTATTTATACAGCAGGCGCCTACACATTACACTGACTGAAACCGATGATAATACACGTGAACGACAGAATACGACACGAAAACGATGGTTGGGGATCATAGTACGTTTCCTCTCACGCCCATTCCATCTGCATAATGTTCAGTGAAACGCTCTCGTAACAACTTGTAGTTACCTCCATTTCGACGAAGGGGCGGACGATAGGCTATAAAAGCTACAGATGATACCCAAGATACAGGTAGGTTATAGCACAAGCAGCTAAAGCTTTGACTCTTACTGTAACGGTCCCACTCTATCTTTTCGGTTCCATTTGAACCACCAAAAAGAATCCTACGCCTGTGTCAACATACAAACTAATCACTTTGCTTAGAAGAGTCCTTAGTTCCCGAAACTTAAGGAAAACAAACCTCAGAAAATTTATGTGGTTGAAAAAACAATTTGGAAGATTACCAGCAAAAGACAGCAATAGACAAACGCCTATTCACCGCGTAAAACATACTTTTTAAAATAATAATCGGAATGTTTATATGAAAGGCTATATGAGTGCGGTTAACACTTGCTCAATTCAACGATCTTTGCGTGGGAAATTAAATGGGTTTGATAAATGTTCCACGCTCAAATATATTTCTGAATTAAATACAATAAATGAAAAGTTTAAATAAACAACTAAAACTTACTACGAAAAACTACAAGTTAAAAAAACTAAAATTGGGCTGCAAAAATATCCAAACAATTACCTATAAAAAGGTTAAAATTAGAGTTAAATAATTTAAAACACATGAAAAAATCACAAAAATATAATACCTTTAAAATCAAAACCTCGATTTAGTAATGAATGCCTTACATTTAACAAATGCGAGTAGTCTGAGGTGAGTACTCAATCTACGAAATTTGAACGAAGGTGGTGACCTCCGACCGGTAAACCGCGAAATATAGTGTCAATGAATCCAAGAATTAATATACGACGGTAAATTAACCGCGTGTGAAGATTATTACTCATAGAAGCTAATATCAACAAATTTAAGAACTTATTTTTCATTTAATAGTATTTTACAGCTAAAATGTACATTTTTTCTATGTTTTTTAACCAAAACTTAAAAGTACTACAGCAATGGCGTGATAAAGAACAAGTACTTAAATGAATAGTACATTGATTTTTCAGAAAATACATTCGGAAAAAAAGGCAGTTACACTGAAAGTAGCGAGATGTTCGACACCAATCCTAATTGTATCCGAGACGAGAAACAACGAGAGTTGGCGATGGTGACGGCGCTTTGAGAACGCATAACGGCAGCGGCACATAAAGCAGACAGTGACTTCGCGGTGCATAGCAGCGGGTGCGCACCGCGAGTAAATAATCCGATGGAAAAAGGAGTGACGGGGAATTAAGCGCGGCGCCGCATTTTTTAGCCCCAGCGGCGTCTGTCGTAAAGAAGAGGGGGGGGGGGGGCAAAACCTGCGGAAAGTGAAGCTCGGCGCCAGACGCCCGCTGTAAACGAGAGACAAAGAGTCACCGAGAAAACAACGCGCGAGACTGAGGACATGGATCACGAAGCAATTTCACTCGAAACAATTGTTTTGGAAGTATTCAGAAAATTTCCGTTCTTTATAATTCACAAAGTGAAAACTCTAAAAATGAAAATTTAACATACATTTTCCGTTCTCAGTAATGGAGATGTTTAATACGACGTAAACTTACGCAAACATATTTCTTGGTTAGAGACAAAAAAAGGACATTGTTTATAATATCGTGTATAATACACAACACAGAATCGGAAACTGATTTTGAAATAAGATTTCAAAAGAGAGCAAAACTATGTTATTCCTTATTATTTTATATTTTGTCCAACAAATTCATTTAAGCAATTTCGTAGATCTCTGTGGATAATTCGTATAGTCCAAGTGGTTAAATGCTTATTTCTCTGCAAGAACAGGCTACAAAGTTCATATTTAGATTTTCATAGTGATTTTCCACCACAGATATTATCAATTTGCAATTTTATTTATATATATAACTTTTAACTTAAATTTACATTATGAAACGTTCCTTTATTCATGCTCAGCAGACGAATGAAAAGCACTTCGTTATACAACGCAGCTCACTTGCGTTTCATCCATCACACTTCGAACCCCCTTCATTCCCTCTCGCTTCTGACCAATCATCCATTCTCGTAAGCAACAGACGAGACACACACATTCCCCACAGACGGGACTAACCCTTCGGCGCCCTATTAGACGAAATGAAAATGCGATGAAAAATGCAGAGGGCGCACGGTATGTGTACGAGGGGAGCTAATTGATTCGCGTAGCACAACCCTGCCACGTCTGCCAGCGTTAACGGCGTTCCCTCGTCAGCTTATGAGGGTTGTAATGAGCGAACCACGATTCATGAATTTCCCTCCGAGTTGTATGTCAGGGTATTAAGTCATACCATTAACTCCATACTCATAACTCCAAACTCACCTTCGTCGGAATTAATTAAAATCTGAAAATATATTTAACTCATTTTTAAGAATGAAAATCGTTGCCTTAGCATGAGTCAGAGTAGATGGGACACAGAAACGTAAGACTTTTGGAGGAGGTCAAACCCTTCGATTTAGGGGAGCATGTATTACTCGGTTTATTTTTCTCCACTGTAAGAAATAAAGAGAGAGACAGAATTACATTTTAGCTTTCTCCATTTTCTAAATTTTATTATTAACGGTCTTTCTTCCCTGAGCCCACTTGTCATATTTATTCCACCTCTTGTTGCCTAGTGACGAGAAGAAATAGCGACGAAAGGGAAACGACAACATGCAAAATCCACATTTCGACCGACGGAAGAACGTAAGAAACATCTCGTTCATTCGAGCAAAACATTGACGCAAATTCTACTTTATATGAAACTAGCTGATTACCCGGCGTTACTCGGGAGTTTTCCTAGACTAATATTCTTTTACTCGGGAAAAAATAAAAGCTAAGTTATAAGATCAAAATACATTTACTTACTGTTTTTAAAATATGTACGGCACCCTAATTTTTCAAATTCATAATAATACAAATTTAATACAAAACTTGACTGTGCACACTACACCACCGCCAGGAACCCCGCCGATCGAATTTTCGCATCCGATGCAAGACGCAGCTGCACAATTTCTTTAAAATTCTTGTAAAATATAAACTATTCGTCGAAATTTTACGATAAAAAGGCGGTTTTTATCTTTGTTAAATGCAAATAATTCATTACATTTGATGATGATTGATTCATTCTTTCCTAAATTATTCTCTTAAATTTACGTATTTAAGATAACGTTAAATTATTATTAATAACGTTTTGTCAATAATAGGGGTGAACCTTTGTAGATGGACATATGCTGTCGCGAACTTTTTTCTGGAACTCTTCGAGGCGAACAATATTGTCATTCATAGTTATCACCTATCTCTAACCGTTTAGGCAGCGTAAGAAAATGTACACCTCTTTTTTCCTGTTTCATCGACATTTATGGTCAAAATCATTTTATATATTTCTTTACACTCAGTTTAAAATAAAAAATTAGCCAATGTTCATGCTGGGCATCCTAACTGTATCCTTGTCAAATTTCATCACGATCGCTTCAATGGTTTAATCGTGATTAAGTAACAAACAGACAGACAGGCTTTCGCGTTAC
>NNCF01127692.1:82689-113108 GCA_002313205.1 Laupala kohalensis | reverse complement strand
GCAACAGGAGCAGGAGCAGCAGCAGCAGCAGCAGCAGCAGCAGCATTCCCCCGTGTTCGGCTCCATTCGTCCGCGGAGAGCCCTTGATCCACGGACCAAGACCCGTTCAGCGGAACTCGGCCTTATAAGGCTGATCAATTACGAACTGTCAAGTCCTTCCAAGGCCCTCACCTCAACTACTTCCCTTTTTGCGACACAAGGTTCACTTCGCGGCGACCGATTCACATCCGGTCGACTTCAAAGCAGCGAACTGTCAACCTGTGCTCTACTTCTGTTCCCAGTCACGCGGCTTCAACGGGATATAATTGAACATCGAGGAAGAATTCAATTCCAAACGGGATTCTTTTCAAATGGCGATTACTTCATCTTATAACAACTTAATGAACGAATAAGAAATTCAGTACAACACAAAGTAATGATTTGGTTGCAATAACTGTTTCTACAAGACCTATTTCTATCCAGAAAGAATACAAATAAAAATTCTCAATATGAAATATATCTCGTTTCCATACGTACTATAGATAGAGTATACTGCAACAAAGAATGTTCTGAACAACGCTTATTACAATATCAAGAACACAGTTATAAAACATAGTAAAATGTTTACCACTTTTGTTGAATAGGTAATCTGAGCAAACACAGACAAATATTAAACAAAAATGACAATTTTCACTTAAATGCATAACTAATTATCATAATTTATTACAAACGAATGCACTGCGGTGATAATGATAATATACAAACTCTATTACGTAATATATAATATTTCTATTTATCCAATGGTACTCGATTAATGAAACTTCGTGAAAGTATGTGAAACGGGCGAAAGGTGACCTATTTAAACTCCTAGAAATGGGTGAGTTCGACTAGTATAATTACATATAATTAACTTAACATTTCACAATGTATAGAATTACTAGTGTATTTCACGGTTCCGCTAAGAATTACAAACTAATGATATTACATTACTATAATTCTAGTTCAAACGTATCAATCAAAAGTAAATTACATTAATTAATCTTGTACAGGAAATTAAATTTCTATGTCGCTTTTTATTTGTAAAATAAAATTATAAAGAAAAGAAACAGTACTCCACAATTCGGTGACAATTCATTATTGTAGAATTCTAAGAAATAATTACCGTCGAGCTGAAGAGGATCATCTATGACAGATGTTCCCAATAGATTTTTAACCCCTAACTTTTAACATCTCGTTAATATCCGCTACGTTTAGTCCCAAGATCAACATTGGGCATTTTATAAATTATGAGTACTATTGTCACGTGCTCCGAGCATTTCCTCCACGGATCAACCTGACACCACATGGAAAACACAATTCTAAGCCAATTTATATCATTAACGTCTTCTATTGTATACTTAGCGTAATCTTAATAGAAAACCTACGAATGATAACTTAATGTTCTACACCCATTTCTTTAGCAGAGACAAGATAGTGAGGTTATGATGTTATAGCGTCTAGCCTTACCCAATGTCTGCGAGATTTTTGAAATTTCGTGATACGAAGAACAGGGTCAGGTCTCAATGAATGAAGAATATTTTCCCTGTCACCGGTCGTTCATATTCACGCGTGATGTGATCTCAAATATGAGATCACATTGCCTCTGCATCTGAGAGGGATATATGAGAGGAAAGTCAGAGGGGAGAACTTCAAGTGCAGCTAGAAAGTGGTAGCTCGCCGCTCTCGCCAATCGCCCTACTACCGCATACCGACACGCCCCCTCCGTTTTTGCACGGCCTCCAGCACTTCCATCACTGGGGCTGGAGAGTGAGGGACGAAGTCGTAACTGTACACGCAATTCAAAAAAATTCAGGCAATGTAACATTCTCTATCAATTCTGCATTGAATAGGTGTACATCCATGGAAAAATAGAGCACCCACAGAACATAGCTTCAATTCCCTTAAGCCTAAACAGCAGTGTGATACAGGCAATTCGAAAAAAAAAATATAGAAGAGAGTCATTACACCCAATGAGTTCCCGGAAATTTTATTTAACGATCAAGAAAAAAAGCTCTACGAAGTTATATTACTGAGCATTCGTCATAGTGCCGTGCATCTCGTACCCTGTTTCCATACTATTTCCACTCCACGGCGAAATAGATCCGAGTGGTGACGTAGCTATTGCATCAAAACCAATAAATAATGGCTGATTGTCCCGTATTTCTTGACTCGTGTAGTTGCTGTCATAACGATATAGCGGTATACAGCTCCCAGTGAATAGCAAGGTGCTTGAGATGTTGTTAATAAGTTTTTCTACGCGGTCGATCTGACACGAGGAAAGCCATCTGGACACAGCATTGTTCTACAAATATCAGAGGGTAATCCGCAGTCATTTTTATTGTTATTGGTAATGAATTTCATCAAACATACAGAGCTGGAATACTATTTCTTAGGTCCGGAACAGATATTGCCGAATTTCTTTGAGACACGCAAGATAATTTCCCCTTTCCGTCATTTCCGTTATAATCTTATAGCTCAACATCAATCTCATTGTTCAATAAACTATTATAATATCGTATTGAATTATGATATTTAAGTTAAGCTATTTAATGTTGACAATTTTTACTGTTCAGTAAAAATACGTACATCATTACTGTACGTATTAATGAAGAGTATAATGGTCCACAAAGTTGATTCACTTCGTGGTACAAAAAACTTCAGTACGATAAAAAAAATACCCAGAAATAACACTAAATAAATCATTACGCAAATTAAATAACGAAGCGTTAAATGTATAATATCGAGCACAATTTTATTTGAATAATGATACTTAACAGCTAAATTCACCAATTTAAAATAATTTCATGAACTCCTAAAAGATACATACCTCCCTTCGAGGCAAATAATAAATTATACCACACCGTATGAATGAATAATAATCTGAATCTTTAACATATTCTCCCTCATAATCAAAGAATTCTTTTTAGTTGATTCCAAATGAAACTAACGAGAAAGTTACTGGTAAA
Organism: Laupala kohalensis; assembly: GCA_002313205.1. NCBI lineage: Eukaryota > Metazoa > Arthropoda > Insecta > Orthoptera > Trigonidiidae > Laupala > Laupala kohalensis. Next base: position 110,124 of record NNCF01127692.1, on the reverse strand, counting down.
TTATCAAAATAACAGGCCGTGATAAATTCTCTCACTTATGTGAGACAGCAGTATGCGAAAACAACCACACTTTGGTCACCAATGGTTCACTCTTCCAGCCATCATAGTGGAGTGGCTCCTTAGAAGGTGCTCTTCCAGAGTCCATTCGCGCCGTTAATAAGAGCACTTTACAAGCTCAGATGCCTCCAATGCGCCTGCGGACAGACTATTCAAACAGCTCGCCTTACAACCACCCATTCCATTTAGGAGTCAGGACCCTTCCCAAATAGGCACCCATCCATTCCCATTGGCTTCTTCTATTTTTCGATTTCCCGCTGTGCATATGTTCTCATTATACGCTGGAGTTTGTTCTTTTTAAGGAGGTCCGTCTACGAGGCATTATCTTGTCTCTGCAGGGAGCAATATTAATTAGTTTCTCGTAACAGCATCTTCAAACAGGAGCAGATACAATATCGAAATAAAGAAAAATCGGTTCCAAATGAATCGATTGAGTCAATTATGGTTGCTAATAAAACACTTACGACGGTAGCAATAACGAAAACCAACATCGTCATTTTATCTACAGTTCCTGTAAATCAATTGAGTTCTTCATTCTGACTTAACGTTTCAAAATCTCCTATTCACTTCACTTTAAAACTTTTCAGCCAGTACTTATCATCTGCCTGAACTCCGAAATGGTTACGCCAGGAAAAAGATCATTTTGAGGTTAATGGTAATATTTTTAGCTTTCCCTTTGCCTTCGTCGAAACGTATGAAAACGCATATCTCACTAGCGACTCGAACCAAGAACTTCCCGTTTTAAAGATAGATCTGCCACTTAACTAAGCCACTAGTATAGTCAAACTATAAATGAAACATAACACTAGTAATTCATTCTTACGGTGACACGAGGTGCACCGGTTTGTACACTCGACTTCCCTGTCCCGGGGGAGTCAGTTCAAACTCTGTTCATCAAAAAATAATTTATCGCGATGTGCAAAACGGGTCCACGGCAGGTACTCTCTATGCTCTCCCGTTTCCTCAGTCATTCATCATCTTCCCTTCATTTCCCCGTACCCACCTCTTCACATTCGCGAAATACCTCGTATCTTTCTTTAAAATCTGTCATGACATGTGATACACCCATTACCAATTCAGCTCTCATCTCCCTTAAATATCTCGCCCTTCCTTCGCCATAATATTCACACTCCCATAATACATGCTCAACCGTTTCTGGAGCAGTGCCTCACATGTTTCATTAGTTACCTTTCCAAACCGTTTTACATAATATTTAAAATCACCGTGTCCTGTGAGTATTCAAATCTACGCAAAATCCAACGATGTACATAATACAGTTTCCTGCTAGAGTTATGTTCTCTTTGGAGGACGCAGTTTTCTAAAGCAAGTCGTAGCTTCGCTAAGCACCAAACTAGATCTGCGATGTGGGTATAGCCACAGCGAGAGGAAGCGTGTGCGATTGTTCTTCATGGCACTCAGGGACTCAGTGAAGTACGGGAGATCGGAATCGCGACAGAGTTCAAAAGTTGCAAGTAAAACTCATAACTAAGAAAAACTCACAAACAACACATTAAATAAAAAACAGTGAAAAAAAAACGAAAAACAATTCTGCGCAAATATGCAATAAGCAGAAAAAGTAAGTCAACAAGAAGAACGACGTAGCGTGAGAAAATGCGTACCAAGCAATTAATACAACTTCAGAATATGTAGCAAACGTATAGGAAAGATCGGACGTGTTATTATACGAGGATTATCTTCTCACTGACAATATCAATTATTTCCTTAAAAAAAAGATGCAGTTCACGTATATAATACCAAATGTTTTGAAAGTTTTTCAAAAATTAAGAGAAATATTCAGATGAAAAATAAAATGAAGAGGAACATTCTATTTGCTTTTGTTGACCAGTGTTGAAAAAAATACATCAGATTACTTACTGAGCGTAGTTACCACACGAGGATAGCGACTGTCGTTTTGACATAGAAAATGTTCAAAGAAAAAAGACTGATCGTTCTATTCATTCATCACACACGAACATAATACAAGAAATAAAAAGAAAGACGAATCAACAAACATAATTGTACTTCGAGATGTAGGTTTACACTGTGGTCCATGGGTCTGCTCGAAGGACATCGTTATTGCTCGAAGGATATCCCATCTTCCTTGTGGAATCGCAACCGCACTCTTATGTAGTTGCTACGGACTCGATAACGGTATAACCCAGAGAAAGAGAGAGAGAGGTGAGATTAATGAGACGAAACGAAGGGAAGTTGCATAATGGCAACCGCAGCCTTCGGAAACGTCACCAAAGAAAGCGCGAGACGCAAGGGACGCCTTAAATAGTAGTATCTGCAACGCACACAGGGCTCAGAAAATGGGAAGAAGTGCATACTGCTCTTGAGGTAAAGCATGCTCCGAGTTTGCTCAATCGACCATGTACGGGAGGAGGAACAAGCAGGCATTCTCTGCTCCAATGGTCTCGGTATGGAAGAGATCGAAGGGAGTGGAACTACATGTTTCATCATTCTACTGCACTAACACACACCATTACGATATGCTACGTAGTTAGAAACAGTGACGGCAGTTAACGGGGGGTGGGGGTGGGGGCTGTCATCCCTCCCACTTCTTTTAAGGAATAATAATAATAAAAATGTTCCCTTATCTTAACATTACTTGTCAATATATTTTTAGGAAAAATAAAAATTTCATTTTTTAAAATAAAACACTTGAGCAATAAGTGAATATAATAATAATAGATGTTCACTTATTTTAATATTACTTTAGTTCTTATGTTAATATCTGCTCCCGCCCACTTTTGATACCCAATCGCCGCCACTGGTTTCACTATTTTATGAACCACATACATTGTAGTTACACGGTAGCACTATTTTGATGACTAATAAAAATCACGTTAATACTATGTTCATGATTTCAACTAATAGACCTGGAACACGAGCAATTCCAGCTTCTCTCTTCTGGGCATTTGAAACACAAAAATTATTGAATAAACTTTTCGTTTAGAAAGATCTTGTAAGTAGACTATATTTTAGACGTTGAACCAGAAAATATAGTTGAAACTCTTTTTCTTGGAAAACTTCCACGGATGTTACAGTAGTGTTCAATACAAAATGAAACAGTACACTTTTTAATATAATATTAAAAAACAAAAAAGTTTAACTATGTTTTATGGAGTCAACGCGCAAACCATTGTGAAACAATACGATACAAGTTTCATACAATTATTCTTTTTCTCTTGTTTCAAATACCACGAAAGAATCTAGGCATGCTCTTGTTCAAGATATATTTATATAGATTCTGTTGGAACAGCACTGATAACTACAAATTGGCCACATGCTCAATTCAATAAAAACATTTATAGTACGCAGAAAGGTTTGCAGAATGTTTTATGAGATTAAATGTTTTCTAATTTACAAGGAACAATATCAAGATACTAACAATCGATAGCCTCATCAAGTCTCAACATTTTGTCAAAAATAATTAAATTGCGAGAAATGAATTTTTAGTTTCGAAAATAAGATTTGCCGATCTCTTATTATCTATGAAAATAGAAAAACTAATAACCATTACATCAGCATGAATTGTGAAAGCTGTAACTTTTCCGAAACTATCAAATGTAATGAAATTGGTTGATTTTTACTGAAAATATCAAAAGCTCGTTGCCCCGGGCGTTTTAACTCGCGTCCGAGGAAGATGTTATTATTCAGATTTTTCTCGCGCAGATCTATCGTCGTCCCCTAGTCAGGAGTCGACGACATCTCCAAATCAACCTTGTGACCAAATGAGCTCCAACCAGTGTCCGAGACTCCAGCGCCGCCTTACAAATGGGGACCAACGAGAAGGACTCCTATGGACTGGAGTATCCGCGGCTTCCAAGTGGAAGAGTCCACACTAAAGATAATAGAGAAGCGACGGAGACAGTTAATTTATGAGGAAATAACCCCCATCAACGAAAAAAGAGAAAAAATATTATTTAAGTATTTCAAGATAATTTGCTCACACCAACTATATAAGTCTCTTTAAATTACGATATTTTCATTTTTTTAGTCAGTGCTTGTTAAAAACAAGATCCCTTATCCATAATCACCAGCTAAACGATAAAGGCTCTTTAATACGTACACAAATATATTCTACCATTATGAGAGAAAATTCGAAGAGAATATATCCATAACTTAGAACCATATAGAAAAATCAATAATTAAACTTTCCTTAACTTAACAATTGAATACATTTTACACAAATTATTGCGCGAATTCGCTGTTCCCACCAAAGTAATTCTAAGATATTAACTCACTTTCCCGACGATTCGTAATGATACCCTTTTGAACATAAACCCAAATTACATCAATAATTTGGACAAGAAATACATTTAAAATCATTCGCGTGTCATCACGAGGATAAAGAGATGCAATAGCTTCAACCACGAATAACTGACGTTGCAATGGGATAGTAAACAGCAGGGAACCAAGTTCGATTTCCACGAAAGTTTTTTTCCCTGGTCGAAGTTACAAAGAAATATAAGTTTCCCCGGGAACCCTTTGAGTAGAATGTTGAATGACGTACTCAACATTTCCCACAAAATCCAAAGAAGAACTAATGTACCACGGATAAAAGATTAAGAAGCTCATTCGATCACGATGTCCGCATATCAGTATTTCCCTCGAAGAATTCCTCCTTTGGACACCACGAATCGTAAATTCCTAACAGTGCCACCGAATGGGAAGCGAGTCATTCACGATGAAATACAGCCCCCATCAAACGCTGACAAACTCCGCATTCCGATTCACACGCCGAAGAGCTTTCGGTTGGAAACCTCTGACCAGAATGAGTAAATCAGGGAAGGCTTTGTAACATTCTGACTCGTTTATCTTCTTGACAACGACAACCGCTGGCGACACAAAGGAAATTATTTACGAGCGTTATAGAAATATTTAGAATACAAGTGCAAGTCTCTTTGAAGTAGGTTACAAAATGGTCCAGAAAGATAGCAATACACTCCTCAATACATTTTTCTAGAAACATTAACTAATAATAAATAATAAAATTATTAACACCTTTAACACTTAAATCATGAATTAAAAGGTTGTTTATTAAATGTCAATAAAATGTTTATAATTTTATTATTTAATTCCCCTATAAAAATACCTGCGTCCATCCGCATAAATACATTCAAAATCACCAACGTGATTAGGTCTTAAGACGCGAGCCAATGAGAAGAAGAGAGTTGTGGTTTCCAAATAAGGCTTAACGCGGAGGTATCACCTTCACTATCAAACTCTCTACCACCACTAATAAGTTAATCCATAAAGAAGATTTAGTCGTACAGTCCGTACACGTGAATACTGCATCTTCATCAGATTGCTTGTTCCGCCTTTATTGAATCATTATATACACACTCAGAAGTCACTTACATCACCGTTCACAGCAGAAATATTAATGTTTCCTACCTATTATAAGAAATGAGGACACTATCGGTTTAACCCTAACGTAGGATTTTGTATCACTGAATTTTACTAAAGTAGATGTCAATCGTGTCTATCTAGACAAATTACACGGAACGATCGCACTTTCTCACGGAAAGGAGGAGTATTTTGCGGAAGAACCACAAGAAAGTGTTAAGCGCAAAAAAATGAATCATTTCCTTTCCTCCGACTAATGACAGCAAATTGCCTTCACTTTCCTTCATCACGCAAACAGCTCGATATTCGCGACTTGCATTCGTGTACTTTAACGGAGCGCTATGAACCAACTGAAGTGAGACTGAACGAAAATCGACACTGTACAACGCGTTACAAATTGAATGAAAAGAAAAGCAACATGCACGGATTGAACAGTCACAACATTATTCTCTAAATGTAAGGTAAGAAGTTACAATACATTACAGTTTTATTTGCAATAAATTAGAAACCAGAAATGTTTCAAGAAAACCACAGAAGACGAATAAATATGAAACTATTTAACCGTATCTTACCGAATATGAAATTACAAGTTTATTCAATGTACTTTACGGTGGCGAATCGAACCTTGCAGTCATTATCCACATTCTCGGCAACTATCGATTTTAAAATGAATACAACAAAAATACAAGATGAATACACAAAATGAAAATATTAAAATGATTTTAAAATGAATACTCAAAAACATGAAACTCCTTAAATTTTATGGCATAGCAAATACAAATATCAGTAATGTTAGATACGGTCACATGATCAGAAAACATCAGTTGACTCTAGGATGAAAACTTGCGGGCTTCCCCGACACTTTATCCCACTAAAGTCGAGGACCAAAATGACCCTCTTTTCAGTTTCAATTATTTATCGGAAGGGGCAAAGTTGAATTTACTCGATAGATTTATCCCCCACGTTCAATTAATTAGTGTAATAAAGCACAAATGTTTCTTGCATGAACGGTCCAGTAAATAAATAATACTGAAATTAACTACAAACTTAAAAACTTGTAATAAATAAAATTATTTCCCATGTCGCACCTTATTCTGGTGCTATGATACAACGGTAACAAATTGTTTCATTAATTAAGTTCCGATCTGAAAAACACAAAATTACGGTTTAATGTACTTTAGGGCATACGTTTAAAAAAGCTCAAAATGTTTTACTTCACCTGTCTTAACCTGCCACTTACGTTCAGCTCTTGCGTCGATATGATGTCATAAGCATACAATATTATTTTACAATACTGGCTGAACGCGAAGAGAGGAACGCTGTCTTTTTATCAATGCGATTTGTACATATACTACCCTATTTAATTATAAAAGGGGACGTTGTCGCTGATTTTTAGAATTCGAATTACTATATTTCAGAACAAACTGAATTTTTACAGTGAATATAAAAGAAAAAAAAGTATACCAAAATTAACAGAACGCTTAATATAAAGACGTGCAATCCAAATAACAATTCCTAATATGCTTCACATCGTCTGTCCTCGTCCCTATTGTCCAAAGGCGGGAGTTCAAGAAAAGAAGTGGCTCCACTCAATGGGTCAAAGGTCAAAGAGGAACGCGTCGTCGCCCACGCATACAATTAGGTTCTGTGGCCCCAGATGGCAATCTAATCAAAGGGAACCACACATGGGTAGGCTGTACACTCATCCCATGACCACCCACCAAGTATTGAGATACCATACATGGAAAATAGTAAGATACTTCCCCCTCTTACTTGCCAATTACGCGTCCATTGTAATCGCAAAAAGAGATTTTAACGAACTACGTCTAAGAAAACTGATGATGTCCGGTATATACGTCAGACTAATTTGTTAAGAAAAAGAATTAAAACGAACTTCTACAACATTTCACAGGAATGAAATTTTTACGCAAGACAAAATTAAAATATGTATTTTGGGGAAGAAAAAAAATGACAAAATTGAAATCATTGCGAACGGGAATCTTTTCTGTCGATTTCCGTTACACCCTACTATTTTTATTCAAGTTCATACACGAGATCCCGTTTTTTGAGGAACGAAGAAATATTTTTCAATGTATGACTTATTAACACAATTCAGCATCCGCGAGCTCTGAAGGGATTTTAATAATTTCTATTGCGTATGCAAGCCTTCTTATTTGAATAAAAGAGAGAGATATTAACATGTTATTGATGTTATGTGTTGGTTTGTTAAGTTCCCCATGCGGAGAAACCACCCTCGTCATAAAGTGCCAAAGAAAAATATTGAATATGTAATACGCCCCTAATAAAGAATACCACAACGTAATTAAAAAAACAAATTCTTAAAATATTTGCATCCATTGTTAACGAGAAATTTCTAAGATTTGTGTGCTATTGTGAAACTCACACATTGAGTGACATCGCGTTCCGGAAATACGATCCATACCCCACGGCAGATTCCAAGGCATCTGCGTCCTTTGCTTATCTCTCTTCTCCTGCGACACCTAGACGATAACAACGTGGAGACGACTACAAATAATGCCCCGCAAAGTCAATATTAGCGCCTGCGCCGAAACCAACACAGCAACCGCTACACTATTCCTTCTATCCCCTCCGGCTTCTCTTATCTGTCGTCTCTTCTTTTCTTCTCGGGGAATGAATATTCCAGGAAAATTTATGTCGTCATCCTCGCATTTCTATCCTCACATAATTTATAAATTACTCAGTTTTATACACATCAGGACTCGGAGTAGTAGTCATGTGCCGTATTCAATAATTATATTATACATTCTAAAATATATTCTTATCAAATTCATATAAATTATCTAGGTTTCAAAACAAAACGTTAAGAATGTTGAAATCTGTTACTTATTTTATTCCAATTCCAAATATTATTTTATACAAGTTTTCTTTAATAATTTTCTTTAAAAGAAATGTTTTATTCTTTTAATGTGTGAGGTTGTATTACGCTATTATTTTTGGCAGTCCAAAACGCTATTGCCTGTTGCTACTGATTCTACGGACATCTCCACACACAGAAATGAAACTGTTAAGCACATAAATCATTAATTCGGAAATTCTTGAATATTTCTTACAGAAATATTTAGCTTAAGCAATTTTCTAACAGGGCATGGGTGATAAGAACTAAAGCGAGTGCATAGCCACTTTCTGTTTATAGATAAAAACTGCCTGATGGATAAAAGCTATACTTTTGCATGATTATTTTCTATTTGTTTCAAAGGAGTATATTTTTTTAGCGGAGAAACGCTTTAATTCGTTTAAGTGAAAAGAAACATCAACCATCACCTCTTCAGAAGTCCTCGTAGCAATAGAAGATGATCTCACTCAGCTTGCCAACCGACACGACCAGCTAAAATCTAACGGAAAACTAACAGGGAGCTCCCACCCAGAGCTTACGTGGGAAGCGAAAAAAACCTACAGCTAACTGCGAATACTCGCAACGGCCATGCTTAACGTTCAAATGAGAAAAGTAAGTACGAAATTGCGAATCTGAAGCGGTTCCTAAGTAAATACTAACGGTTAGGTGCTTCCATTTCGAAAAATGTACGCCGGGTTTGTGACGAACATGCAATCATAATTAAATTTATAAGCTTACCATCGATAGGAAAATATCTGGAACACGTTCCAATCGCTAATTTTTCCACAGAATTTTTCTTGTAGGATCTGGCTACGGAGCTGTAATTCCTCGCAAAAATAAACAACAAAAACATTTATATTTCAACAAATGTGTTTTATTTGAATAGTAGTGTTGATCACACAAATGTCAAAACAATAAGAAGCATAATAAAAAAATAAATTGTATAAATTTCAGTGAACTAAAAAATGAATGTATATAAATTCGAGTATATTTAGTACAATGTCTTTTAGTTAGTTATTTGCTGGTTTGACTGCGTTGTATAATACATAAAAAATAAATAAAAATATATTTTTATATTATTTAATATTTAAATTGTCATTTTTAATTGTCTGCAAAGCAAGTGAATCAAATGTATTCAATTTTCATTAAAAACGAAAACTTGTCTGGTTGCGGAATCCAAAGATGTCAACTCGTTCAATAGAATATCTTCCCATAATGCAAAAAGTCGGCATGCTTTCTTCATGACATATTCCATTTCATACACGACGTCCACCCTTCTCTCATTCCAACATTTCAGGTTGCATAAGTTCACAAATGTACATACAGCACGACATTGTAATCGAAAGTGGATGTACTCGAACGTTAGAAACAATCGCAACCATAAAAGGTAGTGTACGTCTTGTTTGTCTTTTAAACCGGTAAATAGGATAAACAACTTTCCATCTAATTCACACCCATTAAATACACCAAACCGGTCCCCAAAATGCACCCATATCTTTGCAAGAATCGCGGCCAATAAGGAGGTTGCAAGGAGTTATCGGCGAAAATCGATATCCGAGCCAGTCGATACCCTGAGAGTATTCGAATTAGGAAAGAGTGTAGGAGGCTGGGACGGCGGCGATTCCGTATTTGTGGAGTGAAAGCGAATAGAAGGAAGGCTGGCTGGCTGGCTGGCTGGCTGGGGTGGCTTCGGAGTGCGGACGGCCGTGGCGCGCATTTGCTACAAGAGCGAATTGCTAAAGTCACCTTCTCGCACACCTCTTCTCTCGGAGGAAAACTAAAAAGGAAAGGGAAGGGCGAGACTGAGTCAGGGTTACTAGGCGAATTCATCGAATTAGGTCGTTGCTTAATCCATTCGAGAGTAGGGTATCGATGTAAGAACGGTAAAAAACACCGTGTTCTATCGTTCCGACGTGATGGAGATTAGGAGGAAACATTAAAAAAGAAGTAATTTGTAATTCGTTTTTTCTATTTCTAAAAAAACTCTTTTTCGGGTGGGAGCTTTAGGGCTCGCCAACGTCTAGGTCACTATTTTGGTAGTTAATGCAAAAACTGCCGAGGCGAAGTGGTTCTGTCTAAAGCATTCTGCTACTAACGTCATTGGCACGAGACAAATAAAACAGAACCGTGTCAAAGCTGATCCCTAATATAACAACATAGTTTTATCATGTTTTATTTTTTTCGATGTAATAAGGTATAGACCATGTACCCTGCTGATCCACCAATCCATAGGGAATTATGTTGGGTTCCCAAAGAGAGTAAATTACTGAACCAACATAATTCAGTTGTTGATGCACACCTAACCTCACCCAAATTAGCACACTTAACCAAAAAACCACACCCAAATTAGCCGAGTGGGGGAGCGAACCATTTTTCTAAATAAAATTTCGCTACAAATATGATTTCGAGAGATTTGCACACGACTGAACAAAACGTTTGTACTGAAAAAAATATTTGCTTGATATATCGCAAAATTTCGTAGTCATAGTCTCTCTACAAGATGAAAGATCGTAACATTTACGTCTCTGGAAGATTTTTTTCATTCATTGCACTAGCGTGCTTGTCATTTCATTAATATAAAGTCAGAACTCTTAAGATTCAAAATTTCGCTGTAATTTCTTTTCTTTTCTACTGGAGATGGAGAGGTGATACAAGTTTTCCAAATTTTCGAACTTCATATGAATAAGCGTGAACCTATTAGTTCAATATCTTTAAGGACGAAAATCAAAATTTTAAATAAATTTTCAATCGAATATAACCATGAAGTGTGCTCTTACTGAAATAATAACTCGAATAATAGCTCAAGTGTGAGAGAAAATTTCAGTAATTTAGAAACGCCAAAATGAAAAATCATATACACATACGGATAGTAAAATAACGCTAACTCTTCAATATAATTCCTAATCCATATAAATTTAAGCTAGAAATGGAGTACAATAAAGACGCTGATTACATAAAGTTACTTATGATCCCAAATAGTATTTTCAGTATCTCTTTCGGCGTAGCATTGCAGTGAAGTATACATATTCTTGCAAAACAGCCAACCTATATGGTCTTACGCCACTTCTTTTGCTCGGAGCAATCATAGGCAGCGTGCTAAACGCCTCGACAGATTGACCTGGCGAAACTACGAAATTATGATTGTCTCCCTTCCAGGAGAGTGTCCCAATAAATGAGAAAAACAAGGTACAGTTTTCAATGTGATATTTTTAATATCTTAAACCTATTCCGGAATTTTAAGCGACTCTGAACATTTTACTAGCAAATATTTTAATATTCTAGTTTCACGATCAACTGTAAAAGGAAAAACAAATGATAATGCCAAAAAGTCAAAATTATTTTAAAAGTTCCCAACTTTTAATGAAAATATTGGTGACTGAATCACGTAAATGGACCGAATCACATAAACGTTAAAAAAAGAAAAAAATATTCTATGTACAAATACAGAAGTTACACATTGCCTCTCTCGTGTCCAAAACAAACATTGCATACGTCAGTGTCCAAATCTAGTATCTGATGCAATACTCAAATTATAGGTTGACTGTTGTTGGATTATGGATAATGGAGGAAAAATTTTGACAATAAAGAGAACACATGGACTTGGCTAAATTCCCAAACGGAAGTCACGATAATAATTTAGATCCTACAAGAATTAGAAATAGAAGAAATGTAAATGGTCATTTTTCTTCAATTATTCCGATACATGTGGTTAAATTTTATTTTTGAATGTCGTAAGGCTAAAAAACAATAATATCATTAAATCTGTTGATACCTCGCATAAGATAAAATGGTAAATTAAAGTATTACTATACAAAATATTTGTAATTTGAGTAAATTGTATACACTAATTATTTCCTCACTATCGATACCAGACCCATTGATGGAAATTTCGAAAAACCAGCGAATGATTGAAAAGTTTTGGGTTTTCCTGTTTTTTCGTATAAGTTAGACATAAAACATTCGTTATAAATGAAATCTCCCAGCCTGAAATTTGTAGTTACACCGAGAGAAATGAAATATTTTCTCATTTAAATATAAGAAAACATAGATGAAAACTTTTCGTGGACACCGGTCGTGGAAGTCTAACTGCACCAAAACTTAAAATACATTCCAATAGTTCCCACCGTAAAATCCCTCCCACTAAAATCTTTGGATTCGCAAATTAATTCATATCGCTTTAACCCTCGTGCTTTCAGAAATTGTCCATGGAGCACTGTACTAAAGGCAGGCGCGGAGTGGGGGTGGACTGAGGAATGCAGTCGTACTTGAGGCGAGCGAGCACGACTCACCTGCCGCTTGGAACCTTCTCCCACTCCTGCAACATGTCTCCCGGAGGTACTGGAACCCCGAGACCAGGATAGCACGAATTGAATCGTTCTACTTAGTAATGGATATAAGACACCTGCCATCCATCCGTCCCTTTATTATGGCACGGGAACGACCGCTCTTGTAATACCCTCGAACAAGTGAATGTTTGTTCATTTGCTAGTGAAAGTGAGTGTCTCAGCGTATTCACTCAGCATGAACAATTACGTTGGCACTTCACTTCTTTCCCGCAACGCAATTGGCATTTAGTGCCATTACAAGTATTCAACGACCATATAAAAAACAATGATTCATGACATAACACCGAAGGATAAAATTTTAATAAAAGTTTTTAAAAACCAACAACTCAATCTACTCATAAAATTCAATAGTTTATTTCCGAGAATTGTTGGTAAATCTGCAGCCAGACCAATTCGTCTCCGTATTCTCGTGTATTTTCTGCAATCAGGTAGTAGGTGACGCACTGTCAGAGAAGAGCTACACTCCTCACAAACGGGTTCATCATCAAGTAATGAGAGATACCGGTGAGTGAGAGGACAATGTCGTATGCGCAGGCGTGTTAGCAAGACCTCGTCGCCCCTGCCTGACCTACAGGATTTGATAAGTCGGAGCTTATTCCCTTCCACAGCGAACCATTCATTGTTCCATTCACTCAGATCCTGGTCTTGAGGAATCGTAAAGAAATCCACGCGATTCTTGAGACATGCGGAAACGTCTACTTCCTCATTTCCTCTGATTCCCACGTGTCCGAGAATCCAGCAAAACATTATGTTCTTTCCATCACTTTGGAGCGAGATAAGCACATCCTGGATGTTCTGGATCAGCTTATCAGCTAGATACATAGTCTGGATTGCTTGAAGGGTACTTAGAGAATCAGAACAAATCAGGATATTTGATCCGTGGGAGCACTTTGTTGATCGCAGTGTTCTCAATATGGCGTAGTACTTAGCGGTGTTACCGCCGCACAGGTCGCCAAGACGGTAGACACAGGTCTTACGGGGAAACACTACGGAGCAGCCGACACCATCAGCCTGCTTCGACCCGTCTGTAAACACAGGGGTATGGACGCGGTGTTTGTGAAGGATTAGGTGAAAGTATACCCTCGCGGCTCGAGTGCTCTTCTTGTCATGATGCAGAAGATCGAAATTAATCTTCGGCTTGTGCAAAGCCCAAGGAGTCTTACTGAAACCTTGATTTATGACATTAGGTGTGCGTATATTCAAGGTTTCCATTGGTCCTCGGCACGAATCTTCAAAGAAAAACGTATCTGCTTAATCGTACAAGCCAAAAATGAACGAACACAAAAAATGGAGAAGTATCCGCTTTTGGGAAGTTAAAGACAAAGAAGTTAAAGACAAAGAGAAATGGGGTGGGTGAAAAAATTCAGTAATTCAGAAATCCCAACATGAAAAATCATACACACCTACAGATCGTAAAATAACGCCACTATCCCCAATATAAATAATATAATAAGCCTATTAAATAACATACCTAAATAAATGATCATGCATCCCTTTTGCCTTAGGGCTCTTGCCTCTGCCTTAGGGCCCTTGATCGGAATTGATGGGATGGTCCCNAAAAAAAAAAAAAAAAAAAAATTTTATTCCGTGAGAAAAATACAACAAATCAACTTTAAAAATTTAAATTTTCAACGTCCATAACCCAAAATCGTATTTAAAAAACTGGAAATTGATATCTATATATGAGGAAGAACGTTGTGGGGGAGATCATTACTAAGGATGGAGTCATCATCTGCTGTCTGTCATAGTCTCTCCTCAAATAACAATCAGTTGTTCGGGTCCGTTTTTCGGAGGTTTCAAGAGAATGTAATTCAAGACCAGTGGAACGCGGAATAAAAAACTGTCCTCTATAGAGAAATATCAGTTATTGGGAGTAGACCGTTAAAGTTGCACTGTACTGTAAATGTTAAGAAAATAATTTCATTAATAAAATACTTCGGGAAAAAAATGAATCAAAATGATCCATTCCTTCAACATGGTGCAGGAAGTAATCATTTAAAAAACGTACGAAACACAGGACACTGCTTCACTGTACGTCTCCGCATGAGAGTGCGTGCATATGTCTTCTTCATGTCGGAAGGAGCATCCGGCGCGTCGACGCGGGCGGCTGCGTGACGGAAGCGTAGTCGGAGTCTTTCCCCTTTCCACGAAGGCACGTGCGATCACGTAGAGATGGAGAGTGAGCGCGTACGCCACGCACGTCGCACTCCCTGCCGCGATGCCACGCGAGGAATTCATAAGTGAACATGGCGAAGCAGTCGGGCGGAGACACGGGAAGCTCCACGTAATGTCCCCCACTGTTCCATCGACGGAAGATCAGTGGGTTGCACTTGCAGAGATCAATGATGGCCACAGTTCGTTAAATTACAGATATTGACAATTTTTGATAAATTTATTTAATAAATTAATAGTATTAGAAACATTCCTCATATCCCATCAATTGATTATAAATACCTTCTACAAGTAATGACATGTTTTTTTCTCACAATTAACAATTGCTCTGCATTTGTTTTTACAAGAAGAAATTAACTATTGCTTGATTCAAATTTTGATATTGGTATAAAAATATCCGTGAACGCGTCTGTTAATATTATTCAGCAAGTGGAAGAAAAAATTCCCAATAACTCTTTATATTTATGTTTGTAAAGTAAGACCTAGAGAAAAGTTTATACCGTTTAAGAAACGATAAAAGGATAAATCAAATATCTATCAACAATTGCCAAATTCATTCAGTTCATTGGAAACATTTGAATCAGTCGGCGAGGTTATTTGCAATTATAGCATTTTTAACAGTAGGTAATTCACTTTCGATTTAATTCAATAACAATTTCATTTCATAACCTCATATTTTTCAATGTGAAATATTTTCCACGATAAGTACTTACGATTCTTAAACAAAATATACCATAATACCATGTGTGAAAGAATGTAAACGCAAATATATCTCCAAACAATCCACTTGGAAAAATTGGAGAAACCCACAAGGAATGTTTCACATAGCCCAATAGCATATTAACGTACGGCGTTCGATACGTATCGATTACTCGGGTATTTCATGGACTTCCACGTAACACCTTGAACAACAACCAGGTAGAGAGACTTTCATGGATAATGTCAAACCTCGGAAGGTAAAAACTCATTTCACAGAAACTTTTCTTCAGATTAGTGAATCAGCCATCTGGTCAGGCTTACGTCATTAGTGAATTGGCTCAACGGAGAGGCTGTTTCAACGTCTTGATGCATAAGGTATAGACATTGTCCGCAATCTTTTGAAAACGAATCGTGTAAAAAGTCCTCAGTCAAGAGAATAAATCATCGATACTTTTCCACGCAACTGGAATAAAGTTTACCAAGGATGAGGCCTCCTGCAATGGAGTAAGTGAATCATATCAGACCTCGTGTATCGCACCAATTGAATATCTCCAGTAACGAAGTGTAAGAAAGAATCAATAAAATCCCCGTATTATTTTGCATATTAACACGCCGATTTCAATACCGTGCTGACAAATATTACAGACAGAGTGGGGATTCCAACAGAGCTGTCGTCTTTTAAATCTTTTACAGAATACACTAAACCTAGGTCCAACTTAACCGCAAAAAATTTCGAATAATAGTTTCAGACAAGCGCTGTCCAACTGGCGGCACCCGAAATCTTTTTTACGGCCCGCGAGTTCCGACGAGTTTTTACATCAAATTTTTCATCAAATGTTGGGAGAGAGGGGAGAACAAAGAGTAATAATTTTATGATATAATTAGTATTTGACGGGGCATGTCCGCTGAGAGAAAATAGAAAATTTTATTCGGAATCACCCCGTCATACATTGCAATACGGAAACACTTCATTACAATACTAAATATGAAAAATACTTTTAAAAAATAAATGTATTTAATTTTTCCAGCTTGAAATAAATTTGTTCATGAAAATCAAAATATCGCGTAACAAGTTTTATTCGTCGGACAACATTTTGCCAAACCCATCCCATACCGGCCCGATTCCTTGAAAGTGTACAGAAAATGGCCCGCGGGCTAAAAAAAGTTGCACAGCGCTGATCTTTACAACGTAGAGCAGAGTTAAGCGATTTCTGATCCGCTACATGAGTAAGGCTGTGACCAGCTTCACGTTTCGGTTTCTTTGACTTACCGTAAATCTTACGTTTTCATTGCTAAACAATACGAGGGGGTCTAGGGGATGGTGGACGATGAAATATTAGTACAAAGCCCAGGTGTTCTACACATCACCACAGAGCGATAGATACCAATGGTTTCGCACATATCTTTATCTCTGAATCTCCGAGCCAATTGTATGCTCTCTCGTTGCAGGTGTGAAGGAAGCAGCGGCACGGCCCCATCATTCGCACTGGGACGAGAACCTTGGCACCCTTCGCAAAAAGCTGCGTCTGCACAGAGGCGTAAGAGCGCGCGCGCGCATTCGCTTTCACTGCACGTCTCGGCACCCCGATGCTCAATTATGCTGTGTGCGGCCATTCTCCAGCAGCAGATTACAACTTGTACAAGGGAGTACACGATGCAGAAAATTGGTAACCTTTTAAAGGGTTCACAGCCGGATTCATTGTTTAGACTCGAGAGATAATTTTCCGCAACGATTGATGTATTGACAGGAAAAATGGTACTAAGGTGTAATACAACACATGCTCTCGTAATGGTCAGGCTAATCGGCATTCAGGAAATTGATCACTGTGATAAATTTAACGACCGCAGGAAAATAAAAGTACACAAATTATTTAACGTACCCCTTATTGGATACTGGATTGAATTGGTAATATATTACCGAACATTTTTGCATAACTCAGCATTTTTACTCATTTTCCGAGGTTTATGGTCAAATGATAGAACAAATGAAAATATATTTACTTATATTTATGTAATTTCGCATGAATAATAAACTTATACTATTATATGTAAATAACTATATTCTGCAAGTAAATAAATTTCTTCATAAGCACATACTATATTTCAACACATCTGCGCCATCCCCAGTCCTGTTTAGTGATAAGTATTCTAGGCCAAACTCCAAAATTTTTTAACAATCGCTATAAATATCGGTTGTACTCATGTAAAACGAATATCTTAAACTTGATCGGACGCGAGGCAAATTCGATTTGTGATTGTTATTCATGGATCATGCTAAAAGCAAAAAAAACCATGTTCGACCTCGACACAGTTTTAAGAACAAGAGAAGGACTAGATGGTGCTGAATTGCACCCTCGCTTTTTACCACCTAAAATATTACGCTAATGAAAGGGTTCTCTCAATTCCCATGCCTCGCTCCTGCAGCAATAATCGCACAAAATAAAAAATTAGTTTCGAAGTCTTCGGGTATTTTAAGACAAATACACCGATTGTAACCTGAAAGATGCAACTCTCGAGGAAAGTGAGTATAAAGAGTGAGCTCTCAATCACAAAACCTAATTCAACACTGACCTGGAGTAACATTATGAATGATATATTTTTTATTCACCTAAGGGGGAACAAACATTGATGACTGATTAACATTCCATAATCTAGTCAGCGAATGATATCGCTGGACATTCATACTACCTTTGTTTGTTCACTCACTTTGTTTGATTTACTAAAGGAAACGTGGTCGTGAAGTACGCTTTGTTCTACAAATTTCACAGCTTCCCACAAAGGCAATTACAGCGTAAGCGCTCCTTAATCAACTCACATTGGATATAAAAGACAAGTTAAGACTGAAGTTCCCCATGATAGTATTAGCACATCCGTAAAAAAATCTTTTAAATTGTACGTAAATTTTAAAATAATACGTATATAATGCAAGAGCAAAGCAAATCTCTCCCGAAAAATGACTCTCTCTTCCAATAATGTCCTTGAGATAGTTTTTTGATGTTATGTAAGATTGTAAGGTGCTTGAGTGAACTTTTTTTTTTGTCGAATTTTCTTGGAACGTGGATTCATCTGAATTGAGATTTTTAACGGTATGTAATGTTTGTCGTTGTGCTTTCAGCCCACTCAAACTTATACATTTTATTGTACATGGAGTTTTTTTCGTCAAACATGCTTACAACAATTTAACAAGTATTGGATATTTATACAAATGCGGAATAGCTGAAAATATTAATAGCACAGTAATCGCTTTGTTATTTGAGAACAGTCATATTTTAGTACAAAGACTCTTACATTTTTTTTACAATATCAAAAGATGCCCATCTACATTAAATCCCCTTCATCCCTTCCACACTTATCTTACCCATTCAAGTGCAAATGATGCAAACTTTTTCTCCCTTTCCCTCAAAGCATTCGCAATAAGCAAGCATTCGGGTCGACGCGTTCCCACCAAGCCCTGGTGCACGCGCACACAATTAGCGCCTTACTGGCCCAAGGCCTTGCGCGCCCCTGGGGCCGAGATTCGCTCGTCCGCATCTACGCGCACTCCCGGTGGCGACTGTTGCGCCATCTCTGAGCGGCAAGGAGAACCACTCGCCCGCGACTAACGATTAGCAACGCCCCATGGACCGCGGGCCACCATCCCCGTGAAGAGACACTGACCCACACGCGCGCAACTCAAGGTTAAAGGAGTTGTATGGTTGGGGATTATAAAGAAAACAATCAATCTTAAGACTAACAGCCTCCAACTTCGTAAAAATATTCAAACAACAATTATCAAAAATTAACTGCCGTTCAAATCTAGTCATAATTTCGAAATATTATTGATTTCAATATTTTACTCAATACACTTAATAATGTGAATGTTCCTGTATCTATAAAAAATGTTCTTGTCATAAAAATAAGAAAAAATAAATATTTCCGTAATGTTTTACAAAAAGATACGTAAGAAAATAAATTATTAGAAAAATTCGTTCATACAGCAATAGTAGTCAATTAATTCTCACAACAGCCTCCCCATCTTAACGATTAAGGATTTTAAGAGATGTCTTCATTGACTGCATCAACAGTTCATGTATCTGCGCTTTCCTTAAATGAATGACGTTTCACGTGTGACTACTCCTACAAAATTTCAGTTAATTTTTCGCATCTTTTGACAGTTGTTGGTCGGTGGAGCTATCGAGAAATCCAAGTAATCATTGCAGGAAGTAGCGGCAATTATCTGAGAATGAATTAATACAAAGAAGAATTAAGACTACACATTTCCACTTTTTGTGGGATGGAGGTATCTTTCGGAGCAAAGATCTAGTGGATTCCAGCGAGTTATTTCCCGGGGATGACAGAAAATTGAGTACACGTAACCAATTTAAATAATAATAAATATATTTTTTTGGAAGAGCGCATTGGCCTGATAATATAGGGTGAGTGAAACAACACATTATCTGTGGAAGAAGAAATAAAACTGATAGTATGAATACAGTGTGGCGAGTGTGGGAGCATAGAACGAAATACATGACCCTGGATGTTCGGAACGATAGTCCTCCGAGGAGGCCATTGAAGAAGAGATCTAAAAAAAGGTCAAACGAGGGTCGTGTCCTCTCGAGAAAGTGGCACGTGGTTTCATGGAAACGTCCCAAAAGAGCGAACCATCACCATTACTCGCAGATTATTGAAAGAGGCGAGCTCTGTAACGAGGTCAGCGTGCAGAGGTCACTTCGCCAGCAGAGGGAGACAAAGAGACTACTTCAAATAAAGAATGCAAAATGGGTTTAAACTTGGTCCATAATGCATTTCTTCGTGATTATCTACGACAGATTCCCATTAAGATTAAATTCAATAATTTTGAATAATGTCTCATTGCAATGTTTGGATACAAAATTTTCATTTGAATTAATTTAAGAAAAATAATCGTAAATTAGTTAAAATTGATTCTTACACATTAAACAAAAATTGCCGAAAAAAACATTGGTAAAGAACTAGAAAGATTCTCTAATCTTCTCTACACAAAAATTTCTCTAAATTATAATGAATATGGCAGTCCATAATATATACAACATTTATAATGCAACATATACAAATTTGGGTAACACCAACATACACTCTCGAAAAATCGATGAAACCTTTTTCTTAGATTCCGGAAAATTATTTCGGAATAGCTCCAGAACGCAATGACTGTTCACGAAACAAAATTCATAGTTATTTAGAGATTAAATTATATAGATGAATAAATTAGCAAATGTGCGTAAGGATATAAGCGGAGACAGGATTTGAAGGAGACAAGGAATAATCATTCGGAGAAAATATTAAAGAATTTTACAAATAGTCTTTAAATTTAGACATCAATTTAAAAATACGACGTAGTACGTAAAATATGAAAGAAGTTTATGATCATTCACGTTAAAACTTTTTATCGGTCGGGAAATTGGTTACAAAACAATCTCACTTTTTAAGGCCCCATTTAAACTATTGAAGANTTATACACATCTAGATGTGTATAAGAGACAGCCATTACATAAATAATTAACCACTATCCTATTTAGAGACGTAATTCAGAGAAATCTATGGTAATTGACGATTGCATCACATCCACCCTCAATTCCCCGTTCAATCCGAAAGGTTAACTTGAAAAAGTCGGGGTACACGAATAGTGACGTATGCGAGTGTAGGGAGGTACAGGACACTCTCATCACCTGCCGGTATACAGGAAACTTGGTGAATCGCGTGCAGTCAGATTCGTTAGCAATAAATAGTAAAGCAATTAACGTCGCCATTTATCGGACACTAGTTTATTTAAATGTATAACAGTTTTATTTTAATTTTTTATTAAGTGCCGAAGGTTTTTATTTAGGCAAATTTCACGCTACTCAAATATGCGTACTATAACAGTGAAATATTAGCGGTTTTATCTGGTGGTCCTGGATTTGTACGTACGTATGAATCCTAAAGTCCAAATGGACGCGCATTCCTTCTCCCCAATGCAGCAGCGACATTGTCTCGCTTCGTTGCATGGGTCAAGGTCTGGAGTAGCGTGGGCGAGTCGCAGGCGCCGGCAGAGCTCATCTGCACTTCACAAGCGTCGGCAGGTGCTTAACGCGCATCACATACACCTTCATTACACCACTTCTCTTCCTTACGTCCGTTTTCTAAGAGTCTCCACCCAGCATCTCACATCACTCCTTTCCTGACGCATCTTTTTAAGGTAGACACAAGCGTTTTCCCACCACACGAAACTCAACAACAATAATTAAGTTTGAGTAAAATTAACAAACTTAGGCTATTGTAACGGATAACTACTTACTAAAATATGCGCCGAATTTCGTAATAATCAAGAATTGACCAGATTCAATAATTTAAAAAAACGAATCGACGTATGATAAATAAAATACCAAATCACCCCCCCCCAAAAAAAAAGAAAATTTTCACGTCTTCCCTAGAGAAAGCTTTCAGAAACTCAAAAGTACGTCACATACCAGAAGTTCTCTATATTCTTCGTAACAAGTCATAAAGAAACCACAAACTTCACGTTACAAGGACATATTATAAGAAATATAGTATTTATAAATGTCATATCGTACATTAGTATAATCTATTTGTAATAAACATTTCTGTTATACTTTCATTTCTTATTATCTGTTCAATTCAATAAGCTGATTTTTGTTTCAATTTTTTTACAACTAAGGGGACTCCATCACTCTTTTTGTTTAAATGCTTTCTTCGTCTTCTAGAAATGCTACATGAATCGATAACGATATTCAAGGTTGATCCAACGGGAAAATACCAGAATTTAATGATTACTTACTTCAAACTATCAACTACATTTTACTTCAATACCGTAAAGCATACACACGATTATAACATTCTAGTACATTAAACACACTGTCTTTCAAACTATAATTTACCACAGCCATTAAACTACCGTATACTCACCACTCACTGCATTTCACGGAATAAATGGAAAGAAGGAGAGACATACCTGAAAGAACAGAAAAGGGCGGTGAAAAAAGTGATCAAATAAAACATTAAAAATTTACACAGAAATCAAAATAAATACACATTTTAAAATGTTTCTTAACGATTAACAGTATTTAAAAATATAATTTAGGGTTTGAATAACATATTCATTGAGGCTGTCCACGGGAATTTTTGTTGTGTTATTAGTGTGGACGAAAGTAGCATGTTTACATAAAAAACATGTCATCTCAATTAATACGCGAGACAAAGCAAAAAATCATGATACTTCATGAGAGATTTCTTAATTTATTCGTTTTCTTACACCTAAGATAAAGTTACATAGAATATTGAAACATTCGTCAGTCAATGTAACAAGGGTTCAATGAAATAATGGTCGAAACATTTATCTGTTGAAAACTACAGAAAACAAGCACAGAACTGATCATAAGACATTTTCAGAGAAAGGACAAAATAGATTGCCGAAATTATATGAAAAAAGGAAAGTCGGTAAAACAAAATACTGAGGGGTACTAACAGAAAATTGGTGAAAGTTGTTTCTTTCACAGAAAAATAAATTATCTCGTTTAGTTGCAAGTGCAGCATCCAACGTGAACAGACTCTCACGGGAGGCACGTTCTGCGCGTTGGCATTGCCTTCCAACGTGGGGCGCTCTCTCCCTCCGAATCCCCAGTGTGCATACAAAAGGCATCTCAGCACAAGTTTCCATCTTCATTTTTATCCATCTCCTCTATTGGACGGAAAACTCGACGCGACTGAGCGGGCTGTCCAACTCACTTTTATTGAAAGCCCTTTCCATCGGCTGCTTTTTACTTTGAGCAACAACAAGTCTTTTTTCAACACTAAGAAAATGTTTTCTTTTTCTCAGAACAGGCGGGTACATTTACAGGAATCAGATTCAGACGCTCACAACAGAAATCCGAGTCGTTGTGGGGTAAGCAACTATTGAGTATTCAGTTTTTAAACATCTAAAGTAATTCATTGGGTACATTGATATTTGACTGTTCTAAAACTGAGAAGAATAAATATTACATTAATATTGTTCATATTATTAGATGTTTCACAGTTACAAAATTAAAGAGTTAGGAATTCAAGTGGAGGCTGCCAAATACGCCATCGTCAAATCTGAATAAAACCAGGTAACAGAAACAAAAATATTTTATATATCATTTCTAACTGACACGCTACGCGGGATAAATTGAATCAAAAACATGTTCGCAGATGGTTTAGGATTGACATGGGTAATAGTTTACGTTCTCTAATCGCGTTAGCGCTAAACGAAATTAAAGGGACGGAAATTATCTCTTATCTACATGACTAAGCCAGCAATACAAAAGTCCGAAAAGTATGAAACAAGCGGTTCATATGAAAAGAGAAATGAAATACCAGGATAAATGAATAGATAAAGTCTCATTACTATAAACGTTGAAAGCGTGTGAGAACCTACCTAGAGAGTGGTATGAAACAGCAAAACAAGAAATAAAATACAAGAATTAATATGAATACCTAACACAATTTTTAATAAATTGAATATAAATAACAAGGACATATTGGGGGAGCTCGCACTGACCCATTAGAAAAGTATGCCAAGCAGAACAAAAGGCACTTCTCGTAAATTATCTAATAAACTGGCAAAGTAAATTTGATTATTTTATTCGAAATAGATTCATGAGAGGGATAATCACATGTATAGTTACATTATTCCATAGATGTAATATATTGAGTACTCGTTCGATACAAAAACAAAATCCTAAGCCACCTGAATGTAAAAAAGCTAATACGAAACTAATGCAGCCACTCAACGAAGTCGTGTGACTGACTGGCTTCAAGGTCACTTATTCTGGTCTTGTACTAATCAATGCGAATAAATTGCAACATCGACAGCATCAACAATCTCGTCACGTACCGCTTGGGTCGGAACGATAAGTCATCCAAAATGCGCGTCTTCACGGCGGCGAATGGTGAGAGGCAACTTCAGACGAACGTAATTAGCTGCGCTAGCAAAAGACGCCACGACTAAACCCATTAATTGTAATGAAGGAGATGAGTACAGGAAGTTCGTAGGCAGCTAGAACGAGGGGTTTTCTGGAAAACAGGAAGTTACGATTAGTCGAAGTCTACCCCAGATTATGAGATGGAAATTCTTCTAGTTCAGACACGAAAATTTCGTAAGAAAAAAAAGACAATACCGAAATGTTTAAATCACATAGTACTATGTGCTCATGAATTGTTACCTATAGGAAAGAAAAATCGAAATGTGTAATAAAACATTCACATAACGGGTAATTCCCTGTCTTCGAGAAAACATGTGGGCAAATAAAATAAAAATCTTCAAGATGCATCCAAAAGCATCCCACAAAAATAATCAAAATAAACGAGAAATTTTAATATAGAACCACGAGAAAATAGATCGCTGACAACATTTATTTATTTATTTTAGTTAATGTCAATTGTGACAGCCTTGTCTAAAATAAATCATTACAGAGTTCTTAATGTTCTTTATGTTTCTTCTGTCTGCCCCATTTACAGCTGCACCGTTTTGCATCATGTTCACATTGCCCGCCTCTTTTGATAGCAGACGTCATCTTGTATCTGCGAAATGTCTCTTAAAATCCTTATTCTAACACATAATTTTCAAATTCAATGTGACTATCCTTCTCATCAAGCAGTTTTGTTTTATCTATTAAACCCAAAATTTTCTTTACTACTATTACCTTTAAGTATCTTGACCTTTCAGATCAATAGAGATCTCAATCCCTTAATATATGGTCAAGAGTCTCCTCTCCTCTCAAGATCGCTGACCACAATCTATCCCGGTGTATCTAGCACCAGTCGCAGAAAGAAAGCAAATGATCATCCAACAGTTCCGAGAACAACGGGCGCGACACTCTCCAACGCAGTATACTTCACGACGACCTTCACGAAAATGCCATCAACGCAAAAAAGAAGAGAAAAACTAATAACGCAGTAGAAATGTTGTTTAGTCTCGCGGTTGTCCAGGCGAGGCACCGACGTCACCAATGACGTCAGCAACGCGATGCACGTGCTGATTGAGCCCTTCGCATGCGGAGCACAGCGGTAGGTCCAACACGTCGCGCGTGGACGAGGTGTGTCCCAGAAAGGCAATACTCGCGCACGGATTACCGGAACTAGTTCAAGTGAAGCAGAGGTAGGCCAATGCATTTAGAATCGATTAATCCGGTCACGTCTTTTGCACAAATTGTCAAGCCAATTCCTGAAGGTTAATACACGTAAAGAAATACTTTACATAATATTCTGGCGTTTTCACACACGACTACGACACATATTTATTTATAATTTCTTTCTTTCATGTTTCACTATAAGTCACATACTACGTGCCGCAACTACCAGCACAAAACATGTAACTACAAAATATGTATTTTTTAAATAATCAAAACAGGAGTATTTTTACGTTATTTACAAATGAACACTAATAATAAAAAAAAACTGATACAATATTTTCGCAACGTACGATTAAAAAATTTAAGGGTAGAATTGAACCTACAATGTTTCGGTGCCTACAATCATACGTGATCATGAAGTCGGCTCCCTTGGCACATCAAATAGATGCGAAGGGTCACGCTCAAATCATTAATTTTGTTTAGCGCAAATTGGAGACAGCTGAGTCACGGGTAGATGGACGTTGGACGTTAAAATATTGAAGTCCGAACAATAACTCATGTTTGAGGCACACGAATCTTAACTTAAATACACAAGTGTAGTAAATCATAGAAATAAGGATGTATCGTATCAAACAAATGCAACAAATATAAAAATTTAAAAGAAATTTTTTTTAAATACTGGAGCAATATGCTAGAAATATTCGTTTCACAAAAGTTCTAAAATTCAAGTATTCAGAAGTGTCTTGTTTGTACTAACAAACAACATAAATACTAGAAATTAAGAATTTATATCTTTTGAAAGAGAAATGCATGGAAACCATATATTAATCACTACCCATTCCTCATAATTTCGGACCAACTAGTCAACATTCCGCGACTTCCTTGGAAATACATCTAGAAAATGTAATACGATCTATAAAATGGTTTTCCTCTAATAATAGTTTAGTCAAGTTCTGAGTTGAGATATTATTAAAATAATGTCATATAAGAAGTAATAAAATCAGAGAAGTGGTAATGCTTCACAGATGAATAAAAATGATACAATTCCAAAGGGAAGTTTCGTGAAGAAATATAAACTGATTAACGCCATTGATGTATAATTGGACTTGGCCAGTTTTACCCATTAGCCGACGAGAAGCGAGTGCGTTGTCACATCGCGCATAGGTCGAAGGACGCGAACGAAGGTCACGTGGCACACGGTTACGACAACACATCCACCAATATTTGCACAGCATTCTCCCGACTCATGGCACTCTGCAAACGCGCCGCAGGCTCCAGCGCCAGGAAAACGTTTTCACAGAAAACAATGGCGAAAGACGAGGTGGGGGAAGGGAGAACGACAACACTATTAGTGAAGACGCAATACGTTCATCGCGAAAAGTCTGTGTTCCAGGAATCGAGCCTCCAAGGATGTTGCTTCGACTGGGTTCCAATAGGAGAACATCCCCTTAATCTCTTGTTTTCTGTAATTCATAAAAAAACGAAGAATGTTAAAAGAAAAACTCACGATCTCTAATGAAATGACATCCGGTTCAGGAGGAATTTTAGGGCCAGGAAGAAGAGGCACGCGACGAGAAAAAAAGCTATTCAAAATAACTAGTCGAAACTGGTTGGTGCAACACAGAACTTGAAGATAGATTTCGTCGGAAATATAAAAGATGGAAAACTCAATTCGTAAACAATCACAAAAACAATTACACAAGTTTTTGATTTGATTTAGAACAAGCTTTTATATCCCTCGCTATAATTAACAAGCATATGCATTTATATGTGATTGGAACGTATTCAAGAGGAATCAAAATTAAAAGCAGTACGTAAAAAAAAA
>NNCF01127692.1:62746-82025 GCA_002313205.1 Laupala kohalensis | reverse complement strand
ACACACACACGGTTCTGACAATGTTGGGCTAGAGTTGTATGAAAAAATAGAAGAAAATTTTTGCACAACAGTACACTATTATAAGAAAAGAAAAAAAAGAAAAAAATAATTTTACTTCTTGTGTGGCGAAAGTGCCTCTGGCTTTCACTGAAATTTACTGCAATCCTATTGACCTGATGATTTGACCTCGGTTAACCCTGTGCTGGTAATGCAAGGTTTGAGTGTGGAAGTTTCAATGTCATGAGAAAGCGTATCACGTCATCTAATTCATCAACATCATTCTCCGAAAACTCTGAAACATCTGTCACCAATAATCGAATATATGTTCATTTCATCTGAATTTTTAAACTTCTGAAGACAACTTTTTTCTTATTTGCACTAAAGCAAGCAATTAACTCATTTTAAAAAATATTCGAAAATTTGGGGAACCTTTAAAATTGTCTATTATTTGTAGTCTGAAAATATTTTCTTGAGCAGAGGATGTGAGATAAGTTGATATTATATGGACGCTGAAACACGTGAAAGATATTCTACGTGCGAGTACTAAACAAACAAAAAATCCTCCATCTTGAGACACTTTCGTTGAACAGAAGAAGCATTTTCATTGGTCAACAAAAAACTAACGACAACGTCAAAAAAGCACTGTCATAAAAAATATAAAAAATTTAAGCACGTTTCTATGTAAATGTTAACTAGTGATTTTTCAATTTCCAGGCTGAAGTGCGACTATCTTTATGCTCGATTGTGAGAAAATAAACTGGAAGAGACGGGCCTTCACTTATTTCTTAAAGAGTCACTCTCTAACTTAGAAAATAGCCCAGTCTCAAAAGAGATAAGCACTATTGCGAGTGAAATAAGTTTATGCTTGCAACCTGTGGGAAATTCGACGACCCCTCCCTCTCACAGATGGTCTGGTTGCAATGTGAAAAGCGACCCCGGCTAGAAACGCATACGAGACAAGTGGACATATGAGGTCTCGACCCGAATTTGTCAGAGAAGTAACCTGCATGCCCATTCTAGGCACCGAACATGTCCATGTCAGCTTTCAGTCCCTTCTCCACTCTTGCGCCGACGGTGCGTAAAAAATAAGATAAAAAAAGATACAGGTGCACTCGCCTTAAATTTAGATGATCTGATTTACATGTCAACAATTCTGTGCTTTCTTTTAGGGTTAAAAATCATGGGTATGCAACACTTTTTAATAATATCGAAACAGGGTTCTATCAGCTGTACTATTGTTACGCTTCCAATTTCGTATGCTTGCGGCATAAAATTTTCGTTCTCCCTTCTTCCAGATTACAAATTAATAAACGCGTATAAATTGCTAGCTGATTTATTAGTCAATTTAAGAAATGTCTGAACACAATGCGTAGCAAATTGGATAGGGGATGAGCTCGAGAAATGTAAAAAGGAAGAAAAGCATCTCAAAAACCCTCCCGGCTGAAATTTTGTATATTTTTGTATTTGTTGCGTCCAAAACATTTTATCAGTGTAATCATTTTACCATTCATTAAGTAATTAATTGTGAAATATACAAATTGATTAAATACACGGATTTAAAGTTAACATAAATGCAGTTTCGGCGCGATGTATGCTGCAACCTCCCACCCGCACTCTCGGTCCCATCTAATCTGAACTTATTTTCCCCTCTGCTTCTATATGGTAATACATCCATATGAATCACTTCAAGCCACAGGATATATCAAATACTACCACTATAGTGAAGGTCACGGTTAGGGACCATGCTAAAATGTACGAAAAAATACACATTATAGAAAAAGCGAGTTAATATATTCCAGAAACGTCGTGCCCTTCGGCCTCTCGCCGCGGCTTCTACGTGCCCAGACAGCACATCTCGGCGCCGGAATGTCGGCGAGAGGTCGGACAGATGCTAATCAGGGCTGGAATAACAAGGCGCTCCGTGTGTCTGTATGTAGGCGAGGTCATAGGGTGCACAGCTCCACACCTGTCGCGGCGGAATCGAACCCATTTATAACAAACGCACGTTCTTCCTCTCACCAGCAAAAACAGTTGGCTACGGAGTGGATACGCGCATTTCACTGTCCGCGGTGTAATGGAATTACTTACATTCCCAATATTTCCATGTAAACACATGTTTCTTAACATATAAACCAGTAACTTTCATCCACGGAGCAAATTCAGAAACGAAGGATAATTTGATAAATATAAAAATACATTTATTAGATAGTAATTACTTAATCATATTTGAAGAGGTGGGTCTAGGATTATATTATCGGAGGGTTTCAGAAGTGCAGGGCGTCTGGGAGTATAAACAACTGCGATTTTGGTGCAAAACGATGATACTTAAGGTAATTAAGATCCTGAAGGAAAAAAGATTTATCCCCAACGCGAATAACAAGTCTAGATACCAAATAATAATTATTCTTTGTAAGAAACATTTTTTTACTTGGGAAGGGTGGAGGTGCTTGAGTCCAGAAGCCCTTCTCCTAAATTCGCCTCTTTATATTTGTATATTACTCGTACTTTTATTAGGAGTTAAAATATTTCAGCAACTAATTCGTCGTTTTTTACTTTATTTCGATAATTGGTGCAACAGGGAAATCAAAGAGAAAACTCTTTCCGCCGTTCAAGAATCAAAAAACACCCAAACACAGTTTTAGCAGAAGTCAACCACGACGGAAAGGTGACTGGACGAAATCTAAACCTGTAAAATGTCACCGTCTCAAGACACTAGTTGACATAAAAAATGACCGCAAACGATACAAGAACGAGCATTTTCTTAAGAAAGTGGGCATTAGAGCATGCACCCACTCCCGGGTGACTTCAACTTCCCACCTACTCCCCATCGAAGCCGTCGAGACTTAAACCGGTACCTGTCACCGCCGCTGCTAAATTCTCCTTCGAAAACATCTCGACACAACAAAAATGCAGTTTCTCTAATTTCCTAGTGGCCCAGAATGTCAAGCAGGTAAAAAACTTCCGATCAACTCGTGAAACTCATGAATCAATAAAAAACAAAGAAGAGATCTCGAACCGCAGCTGTTTACAAGCTGTTATGTGCTAAGGTTAGTGCTGTGTTCGTTTCGCGAGACCACAATTGAAGTAAATGAAGTACATTCTCAATTTGTGGTATTATTTCTCAAGTCAAAGGATCTATCATTGTTTTCTCTCTCGAAGTATTCATTTAGCATCGCTGCTTCACTATGATAAAGCTGATTGTCAAGAGCACCAACAATTATGATAGCTCTATTAATCTGTATGCAACNTGCTTCCGGAGAGTAAATTAGTTTTTTTTCCCTCCACGTGGTCATACGCAGTTTGTACTGTTTTTTGACAATAAATTTATTATTAATGCTTGGGTGTACATGTAGATATACTCATAACCAGGACCTGGATTTTGATGACATGTCATCTTTTCCTTATGAAGAATGCATTCCTCTTAAGTATTAAAATCCTGAACACGACTCTCTGATTACAAAAATACAATTTTTATTAAGCATTTTTTCGACATATTTTATTTTTGAAGTTTTAAGTCATTTTTTTTATTTTTACGACATTTTTTGGTCTTTTTTCACGTTTTACTTTTCTGGTCCTTTTCTTTCTTTTTTGCAAGAAATTAGATTAACTAAAATTATTAAATTATTTAACATTTATTTTTAATCTAACAAAATAAATGGATATTTGATAACTGAGTCGACAAAGTACATGTTGTTAGTCGGATTATTATCTATACTGTACATATTGTCGCAGCAAGCAATTCTCCTATTTCCAATGTGCCGGTGTTAGTAAAAGAAAAAGCCGCTCGACAATGTGCAAGCAAGCAAAGGCACGCGTTTGATCCTCTATTTTCATTGTTACAGGTTTAATTATTTACATTTCTGAAAGGAAAGTTTGGTGTTCAGATTTTGTAGTTTTATTCAACAATGCCTAAAATAAAGTCAACAAAATCTTGTCATTTAAGTCAGATTGTATGTGGATTTGGAGATGATGTGAAGTGATATTTTGTAAGATGTACGAAACAAAGGTATTAGCCGAAAGAAAATTCACTGTTCGGCAAAATACGGGTCGCGATATGCAAATACAGGCAGAGCAAATTGCTACTGAAAAGATATTCACGTACCTTTTACTGCAACAAAGTGGATCCATGAAGGAGAATAAATAGTTTTTTTAGAGACTTTTGTGAAGCTTTAGTTCTTGCAAACATCCCATTTTGGATATAAACGTAGGCTTCCGCGAACGGAGTCTGTATGAACTTGTCAGTCCGGGACGCTGTCGTACTCTGCTAAGGTCTGTACGACTCTTGACATTGCCCTGAAGAAGGCCACAGCATGATGGTCGAAACGTTGGTAGTTGTATCTACTGTTTCGGCACACATAATTCTCCCCGGTTGGCAATTACACTTGCCCTAAGTGAGGGTACCGGCTCCTAAGCACCTGTCAGCGAGGCTAGACGGGCACCCTCTCACCCCCAAAAGTGCAGGCTACGGTGGCATGCCTTTGTTATGGGAAACACCTTTCACCAGGCAGCGCGCTATTCCTGCATCTTCTATTTACCAAAATTTTCACGCATTAGCATTGAGCTTCCTTAGCCCGCCGTAAGATAGTGTCAGTAGACGGACATCCCTTCACTTTTCAGCACCCTACCTGATCTGCTTCACCCTCGCACCAACTCTCAATCGTCTACCACTCGCCCACTCAGACGGACATGTTCGCTCTAGCAGCCACGTTCAAAGTCGGTCTTTCCTTTCTAAGTATGATTACTTAGTTATTTTTATTTAATTTTCTATTCATTTTATTATAGAGCGAGTAACGTCAAGTCGTATTGTTAAATTACATTTAAGAGCACCTTCACAAGTTGCCGCACGCGACCGGGATCTGCTCCCATCCTGTATTATCATCGTGTGCGCGTATGTTTTTTATTACTACGCTTCAATTCGCGCCCGCCATCTTAGCGTGTGCATCATTGTACTCCCATGCGAATGCGTGTCCCGGCACTTCAAGACATCGAGCTACAGACCGAAGACAACGCCAGCTGGACTCCTAAGATTGAGTATTACTATTTAAGTTCTTAACGTACTGTGTTTGGTGACAATCCACGTATTGAATATGTGTGGGTGTTCATGACTTGAACCAAGAACTGCTCCGCAATAAATGGTTACATGTGTTCCTTTTGTTATCAGTTGTTTCAATGGTTCTCTAAATGGTCTCGTCAGTGTAATCTAGAGCAGAACACTTTTCTTTCTTATTGAGAGATAAATCCCCACTGATTGTATCAAATTCAGAAGGAAAATAGAATATAAAACATAACGGAGTGGCATGATCTTGAACACTTGATTAAATGCACCCGTAATAAAGAACCTTTCATTCTAATAATAAGTCATTTGGATATTTCTTTCAATGTATCAAACAGTACTTTTATGTAATAATGAAATACGTAATGTTGTGTTGACCAAAATGCACCATTAATATAAGGATTTTCGTTCTAATCATAAGTCTTGTTGACTCTTGGATATTTATTTCATTTTATCAAGCAGTAATTCTATGTAATACTAAAATACACAAATAGTCTGTGAATTGATGGATAATGGTGTGCCAATTGTGTAATTATCTAGAAAGATTACTGATTTAGTGATACTTAGATCCGTATTTCACCATTCTGCTTGATCCAATTTTTGATTGCTCAATTGTTTCTTGTTTATGTATTTTTTAGGTTAATAAGTCAAGAGTGAATTCAATGTTTATTTCATTTATCACATACAATGTTGTGACGAAATTCAATTCAAAAATAACCCTCATAAATTTTTTGGTCTTTTCCTTATTTTACATCCCTCAAATTGCTTCCTTGGAAGCTGGTCCTCCGTCTTCATAAATCTGTTGTGTTCCGTGGCATCCGCCAGAGGATTTCCCAATCATTCGTACGTCGCCCCGGAACATCTACTAAGACGCGGTTTGTCCCGGACAGACAAATTCATATCTCTTTTTGGACATTGAACAATGCTAATTTGAAGAGTTTTCTAGAACCACATTTCGGACGTCCTATCCCAGATGTATTCTCATACTTTGAAATGACAAAAAAAATTGAAGTCATTCTTTTAGACCATTTTATTTATTTTACAGGTCATTTTTTAGATATTTTTAGGTCATCAAAATCCGGGTCCTGCTCATAACGATATACAAACTCTTCTCTCCAGAAGACTAGAGACAATGTGCCACGGAGGACACGAACATCACCCCAGAAATTAAAATTTAACAACAATAATTGGAACAACATGAAACAAAAAGTTTAAAACTTACGACCTTTTATGGACGAATAATATTTTTATTTTTCGTTAAGAACTCACTACGTTTCGACATGGATTTACGCCGTCGTCGGGTGATAATGAACGTTAACAGTAGTAGAACATTATACAAAGGAAGATGCTATTCAGCGATAGTCAACATAAGCTATTGCACATATAATGTGCGTACGAGAACAGAATGAATGAATCCAAACAAATTATCGAAAATTCACTATTTAAACAATCCTTATTACGATACCAAATTTACGGTAAAAACAAAACAAAGTTATCACAAAAACCTAAGAAACAGTGTACATTATGCAGTAAGGAAAAAAACGAAGATTTGAGGAGGAACAAAAAATAACATCCAGCAAAGAAAAAAAAACTCAGTGCATGAAAGAATAATGATTTCAAATGTGAAGCTTATAAGTATTTGAATACTCCGTATTGTTGACATCAAATTTTATAATATAAACTGGGTATTGAGGTTGGGTCGAGAGAAAAAATAAAACTATTCCATACTGCAGTACTACTGTTTATTTAATTTATTTACAATGCTTGCATATATGTTACTTAAATTATCTGTATCAGACTTTAAATTGCATGCATGTTTATGCTGTGCAATGTATACCATTTCTTTAAGCGAGTCACAACAATGGAGGTGGATCACGCGTCGTGCACAGTTGTGTGTAAGCATGAGGGGTGCTCAGTTGGTTTGGCGATGAGTGTGAGACACTATATATGCAGATGGGAAGTTATGGTATGCGAGAAAGTTTTGTGATTGATGAATGAGTTGTATTGCGAATTTATACAGGTATGTTTTGTTTTGTGTGTGTGTTTTTTTAATTTATTATTCAGTGTTTAACTTATTGTTAGAAAATTAGAATATCGGATAATTGTAGACCTTGTTGTGTGTAGCCCTGAAGAAATATAAATTTACGAAACGTCGGTAGTAAGGAATAGCGTTATTTTGCTTTTTTCTATCGACCCAATCTCAACCAGTTCATATCTTATAAGTATTGTATACACGCTATTAAATATACAACTCAGCTCGCTAAAGTACAAACCGAGCATGAATATTTGAAGGCGATACCCAGGTGCTGCTCANCATTCCCAATTTGAGTGCACGGTATTTTGTTGTTGTTGTTGTGGGGCTTTAGGGCTCGTCAAGGTCATTAGAGCTTGTGTTTTGTACATGAGGCTTCTTCTGTGTCATCTGCTTCTGTGTTTTGTACATGCGGGCGACTCGTGAGTTCGAAGAAATATTACTTTGTTCTTTGGAATAAATTTATTTTCCCACACATAATTCCAGTTAGAACTACGGATAGTTGTAAAACAAATCAAACATATCTAGTCAACTATTATACAGGGTTGGGCAGGGAGGTATGGATTATTTGAACGGGGCGTCGTGCAAGGTGGGGATAACCTTGGCGGATAAAGAGTGGGGGTATCTGTTTGTTATGAGTTGCCATTTTAGTAGCAATGGAGACGTGGTCGATGGAGCATCGCGTGTTTGTGTACAACACCTTTATTGAAACGGGCCGTTCCGTCATTCAAACTCAGAGACGGTTCCGGAATCATTTCAACGTTGGTCGTCATGGTCGTGTTCCGAGGTTTGAAACAATAATGAAGTGGGTGAATAACTTTCAACGAACAGGTTCCTTGAGACCTGGAACTGCACGAGGTGGTGAACGAACGGTACGAACCCCGGAAAACATTGAAAGAGTGCGTCAAGCAGTTGAAGCAAGCCCTCGTCGTTCGGCTGTGCGACATGCTCGTGCTCTTCGCATGTCGAACCGATCAGTTCGCCGGATTTTACATTTGGACCTGCATTTTCATCCATTTAAGCTGATGGTTGTCCAACAATTGCAGCAAAACGACTACGGAAGACGATTCAGATTTGCAGAAACAATGGTGGAAAACATGACTGATGATATTGTTTTGATTATGAGTGACGAAGCCCATTTTCATTTGTCAGGAGTGGTAAACAAGCAGAACTTTAGGTATTGGGCTTCTGAAAACCCACGTCAACTCCATGAAAAACCTCTACACAGCGACAAATTGACTGTTTGGTGTGGCGTTAGTCGAAACTTCATCATTGGCCCTTACTTTTTCCAAGAAAACGGTCGAACCGTCACTGTCAATACAGATCGTTACCTAACGATGCTGCGTGAGTTTTTTCTGCCACAATTGAGAAGACGACGTATCAACCTCAACACAGTATGGTTTCAACAAGATGGGGCGACATGCCATACATCGAGAGCAGCTATGGAATTTTTGAGGCAGACCTTCCCTGGGCGCCTCATTTCGTTGCGTGGAGATGTGGAATGGCCTCCTCGGTCACCGGACCTGTCACCTTGTGACTATTTTTTATGGGGCTACCTAAAAGCACGTGTATACATAAACAAACCACGTACACTTGAAGCCCTGAGTGAAACAATAACACAAGAAATTCGAGCAGTACCACGTGCAATGCTTCAGAGGAGTATGGACAACTTCTCACAACGTCTACAGGAGTGTATGGACAAAAACGGACAGCATTTAACAGATGTTATTTTTCGTACGTAATCAATGTTTCAATTTTTTCCTCTTTAATTTAATTTTAATTTAATTTAATTTTTGTAATGGCAACATCTAAGGTACACATTAAAAAAATAAATTTTGAGTTTCGTTTAAAAATGAGAGTGTAAGTGTTATTTCAAATCATCCATACCTCCCTGCCCAACCCTGTACTATGAAGAGACACGTACGAGTACGATCAGTCTAATCTGAAGTCGTAAGTCTGCATAGCTTCCGGTTGGCCTAGCCCCACATTCCCAGTTGATAAGGAACATCCCGTAATTCTCCAAGACCTTGCTTTACTCGATCTATGGGAAGTGGGAGTTTGGAGAGGAGATGCCAGAGCATTCTCGTATTCCCATCAATGAATCCACTTGGAATGCTATCAAGTGAATTAATGACGCGTGGTGTAAGCGCAGTCTTCCTGTTCTCACGTGACATCCGCGTACGGGGATATCAATCGAACGTAAAAATTCATTTATTTCGCTCTCGGAATCGCGGCGATGAATGAAGTTTCATGAATGCCGTTTCCTGTCTTCTTCCCGACGCAGCGCAACAATCGCAGGGAGTGGTTAAAAAACGCCACGGGATGTTAAAAATCCTTCCCACGCTTTGACCATGTTCAACGGTCTGATTTACTGATTTTAGTCATTATAATTTTTAAAAAGTTAATAAGAGCTTCGATTCCCCAATAAATATCATTTTACATATGACTTCGGATGATGTAAGTGATGTTAATTCCTCTTATACTTTATCATACCATTACTCTAGATACTGATTAAATTCCTTTTCTATGCATGTTGTTTTTAATCCTTTTTATTTATAATAGTTTATTTCTAACTCTAAGCTACCTTGCCAAGGATGTCTACATTATTTCTGTAGCCCCATCCTGTTCCGGGATTTTCTTCAGGTAGTGGCTAATTCTTCTCCAACATAATTGTTATTAATAATTTTACTATTATTAATCACGTACTTTACTGCGCATAATATCTACAATTCATTTTGGAATAATAAATGTCTAACAGTACGTAATTTCTTTTATAGATCATAAATCTGTTACCGTCTTTGGGTCCTTGATCGGAATTGATGGAACGGTCCCTTGCATGTTTACGTAGAGTAATTTAGTTTATCATCCCCTACGTGGTCATACGCAGTTTGCAACTGCTCTTTTGACAATAAAGTTTATTTATTATAACGGTTAATTGGGCGCAAACCGAACTGCCGCTGCATAATGCGATTCATCAGAAGATAGACACCGGAGAAGAGGAAGAATAGTTAATCAAATCATAATTCGTAATCAAGACGATTTATGATTTATAGAAAAGTCAAGTCCGAAGGCCATAGCGACAATCCAAGATCCCGTATCAATAGATTCAAGCGAGAGAATAGAGGCAACGTCTCGTGACAGGTTTCTTTTCCCAACTCACCTCTTGATAGACTTATTCGTAGAGCTATACCAAATAGCGTAGTCGATGGATGAATACGAGAAGACTGTTCCTTTTGATTACACTTTTCAGTTAAATACAATAGAAAATATTGAACACTAAATATATTACGAGCGGCACAAATGGATTTTTAAAATCATCTATTAGGATACGAAAACAATCTGACTATACATCCAACGAAAAGACGAAGTTTAAAATGTTTCGTTACTACACAATTTCTGTAAGTTAAAAATCGTGTAGCTAATGTTACCTCTCGCAAATGTTGTACAGAAAAATGCTACACGATCTAAACGCGACTAGTCTCATATCCTCCAACTTTCCTCACTTCAATAGGTCAGCATCTCCATCTCCAGCAGCTACGTCCACGCGTCACCGAAGCAAATCCCGCAAGCGTCTTTTGAAGCACGGTTCTCACAATCCGTCCACTCGTCAATAGAACATCATGTCTCCACTACTTTCACCTTCGTCTCCTTTTTATTGGGTCAACGACACAAAAGCTGAGGGGTGACACGCAAATATCCGCTGTCTTTGACATTCGCTCACCTTCCCTTACTTATTTCCACATTAGGTTTCACGTCGCCATTTCAATGGGAAGGTGAACCACACTTTCTAAATGGAATATGCAAATGCTAACTTTCGATTGTGATTCGGAATGAATTCCAGTCTCGAAGAAAGGAAAGGCGAACAATTGCATATCCAAAGAAATCTTATATTCCTTTCTGACATTAAAAGGAATGACAGCCATTCGAAAACACACAACTTCATATAAAGGCACAACCAAAAGAATCTTATGACAATACGTCAATTGCATTACAGGTAAGAAATAATCTCTCTTCATGATTTCCAAAATACTTGTCCGACTTACTAGAATTTGATGACGCAAAATTAGTGACTTAAGGGTGTGGAGTCGCAAACCTATTAATATTGAAAGATAATTGAAATAGTAAATACGTTCACAGCAATGCTACGTATTGAATGTCTAATCGAATATCCTAGGTAAGGGGTAAAGTTCAAGGTAAGTAGCTTCGTAAGGTAGAATTCATCGTCATGTAGATATCGTAAAAGAGACTGGTCATGTGGGGAGGCATTCATGCTGAGCCCAGGTGTCCACGAGGACCGCCTGAAGAGTGTTTACATTTCCTGCGACTCGCTAATACCAGCTGTGCTTCTAATGGTCCTCACATCGCAGCAGGATCCATAAAGCGCCAGACAAAGGTTGGGGTTGTTTCATTAACAGGTCCATTAGGACACGCGTACCTCAAGCCAACACGTACACGTCGAGATGACGAAGCTTTAACATTTGTTGGTATTTCCTTACACATCTCTCATTTCAAATTACCGTAGTGATATTACAGAAGTAATCAGCTACGTTTAATCATACAGTTACTCATCTTCGTATGTATCGTAAAAAAAGTTTGGAAACCTGTGTTCTGCAAGTTTATTGTCTTAGTAAGAGTGATGCGTAGATATTTCGATATTCTAATAATATACCCTTTCAAACAGTGTGATCACATACTCGTACCTACTAAATCATCAACATGCAGTGGTAAATATTGATTATTTTGATAATATAAAGATTTTTGTATACTCCATAATCCAGGAACATTAAGTTGAATTGACGAATAAAAAAGAAAATTCAGAATAATACCGTCTTTCGTCTATTTTATAAATAAGTTGCTAATGTACGTTTTGATTTTCGTGGGTTAAACGAACCGTCAGCAGTACTACTATTATATCTCAATCTTAGAATATTTTAAATTTATTTGCATGTTGGTCGCAAATGTTGGTCGCATGTTGGTCGCAAATGAAGATGTTGGTCGCAAATGCCAACGAAACGTTCAGTTTTAATACTATGACAACACGACTTAATTGTCCGAAAGAAGTTTTAAATACTGACGGTAACAGCCACAAAAGCCTGCATTAATATAAATTTGTTTTTAGATTCACTGAGAGAACATGTTTGGATGTGAGACCTAAAATCAGAGGAAGGAAAGGACTTCTCCTTTGGATGTAGCATACCAACCTGATACGAACTATAACGTTGGAATACCATATCCAAAGGTTTGGAGAAGTCATTCTCTTAATTTCGAACTCGCGTATAATCCTGGGGTACTCACATCTATCGTATTTTCTCGGAGTACAAAAGCAAACTGAGAATGGTGTTTTACTTAAATCTATTTGTAAACGGTACACAAATATACCTTATCCTGACTCTTGTGGTTGTCCAATTTTCGGATGTCCGACATTTGACAAATCTCAAACTGAATTCGTCCCGTTGGAAATACGCGGATGTACACGCGTTGGGAACTCCTCTCGCGCATGGTGTATCTAGCATGGTATTTGCGTAGGAGTCGTGAGAAGGTGACTACGCTGAGACAGGAGGAGGAGCATTCTCAAGCTAATATCTGCGGCTGCTGTCACTCGTCTCTTTCGGAGAGTAAGCTCCAAGCCTGTTGAGGCCCTCATGGCCTTATTTGGCGCTGCGCCTTCTCTACACTAAGAGGGCTTGACCCCAAGGATGAGAGGGAGGGGAAACCCACAAGTACAAGGAATAGATAAAGAGTACATTAAAGGAAAAGGCACGCAGAACCACTATACGGTTACCCCCATGAAAATGGCCGCGTTTTAGGAATCGAGGTCATTTCCTTAAAATTACTCAGATTATTAGGTTATAACAGTTGTTAACAGCAACATTCAAAATCAATTCGTAATTCGCGTGATACTTTAGTGTTTAGTGTTATTTGAGCAATACCATCAACTACACATCGCTTAATTACGAGAAGCAAATGCACGTGCTTGTAATTGAGAAGTCATTATGGTAATTCACGTTCTGAAACTAATATCACCAAAAATATATAAACTAAACTTACGAAAGCATTGCTTCCTTGAACACGGATTTTCATATTTTATCTCATTGATTCCAATTTTTTACTTGTCAGAATTCCACATTTATCTAATGACATACATTTGAGCTAAGTTTAAATGGACCAAACGTAGCAGGAATCGTGGTATTTTACACATAGTCTACAAACGAAGAAGAGGTAAGTTTTAGTATTCAAGAAGAATTTCGAGCAGAAGCATAAGGGAAGAGACGCACTTACTGAGAAGAAAGCTTCCGACACAGAAGTTTCGTCCAGGTGTGTCTGAGGAGAGGAAGCTACTCGCTAATGAAGTGAGATCGTGGGCGGAGGAGAGTGCGAAGAAGTATGTGCACGACTCGTAAGCAGAAATGGCCCCAAGCGACTACGCGCACCCATATCCCGCCCGCACTCATCAGAAAGAATTTTAGAATGGTACTTCAGAAGATAGGGGAATAAATACGGACAGTGGAACTTTTCAGACACTCAACTAACCAATTTAGTTCAAACAGTTCTAACGCAGCTCCTCCTCCGGTAAATATTGATGTAGATCAAACTTAGAATTACTTTATAGATATTACTCATAAATACATTTTGTTCTCTTAGACTTTCAGTAACAATATTTCTCGCCAAAGACATGTTTAATTTAAAAAATAAATAAATCTAGACGTGTTGTCACCAAACGAA
Source organism: Laupala kohalensis (assembly GCA_002313205.1). Taxonomy (NCBI): domain Eukaryota; kingdom Metazoa; phylum Arthropoda; class Insecta; order Orthoptera; family Trigonidiidae; genus Laupala; species Laupala kohalensis. The sequence continues at coordinate 68,217 of NNCF01127692.1, read as the reverse complement.
GCAATAATTATTTGCCCACTAATTTGTAAATATATTTAGTATTTAAGTTTTGACCTAACCTACTTAATTCGAACATAAAATATTTTAAAAAAACCTTTCTAATGGATAACCATGACATGCATATGATGTAATAATGTTCGGCCTGGAAAATGGAATAGTGCACCTGACTTTCCTCACAAACATCTTGATTCAGAGCTACATATAACTCACAATGAACGCAAAAACATACCTGTTATATTTTTCCTAGTAGGTCATCCCAAGTTTTAATATTATCAAAAAATCGTAAATAAATCTATAGAAAGAAATTAACTAATCCTTGCAACCTTGCTCCTTAAATTTGCTTTAAATTTTAAAAAAAAGTATTTGAACTCTTTCAAAGGGTCCAGGGCAGTATTTCTATTCCAGGCAAATCACTGAAGAATACATATTGACCATCTGAATATTTAAATATTTATCACAAATACGCAACATATACTATCCAACCAAATTTATCTTTATTTACATAATTCTTATGAGAAATAACTCTGTAAGTCATCTCCCCACTGTACACACTATTAACTTCGAACGAATTCGGTAACAGCACTATCTACCCTAGTCAGTACAATGAGGAAATTCCATTGGACATTATCCTCCGACAAATACACAAACTTATCTCAGACAACGCGTCACCGGCTGTCTGTCGTGCAGTAAGCGACGTGGTAAAGGTCAAGAACGAAGACAAACGATTGCTTTCTCTTAATCGAAGGATAAGCACGAGGGGAAGGGGAGAAGGTAGACGATGCGCAAGGTGATTGGACGTCAGCACATTCAGAAAGTGCCGTCAGACGTCGGCGCTTAAATCTCTATGAAAAAGAATAGCAAATACTTGACGCAATAAAAATATATAAAACCATAATTTCATTCGATAAGGAGGCACTTGAGGACGTTGGTCAAAAAAATATTTTAACATGCTCACAATCAGTGTACAATTCCACTCTTTGTAGAAACTTGTTTAAAAAATGAAAGGAACGTAACTAGCTCAGCATCTCTCATTTTTAAGTCACACATAATCGTACATACAACATCATCGACATTTCCTCGGTATATACTATTTCACACTACGGAAATCTTTTCCACGTTTATTCATTATTCCTATTTTTCCGATATCTTTAGCAGACAATGAATAAAAAGCACTATTAAATACCTTGGAGTATTATTAGACACAAACTTAAACGGGGCCCTCATATCACAAACAGACTTAATAAAGCTCATCAAGGCTACATCAATTAAAACCGACCATCCACAGAAAATCACCCCTAAAATTAGAATGCGCTCTGTTATTATATAAAAGTATATTTCTGCCATTACTACGTTATGCAAGTCCGATATGGAGCTACGCATCATACACACATATAAATAAAATCCATTTATTTCAGAACAAATTTCTGAGAAAGATTCTCATCGCGCCATGGTACATAAAAAAGCATCCATAAAAATACTACAATTTCCAACAACAGAACTGTCAATAAAAACTCCTCAATGAATTTCTACTCTGGATTCATGTCGCTGGTGCTCTTCACTTAGGATTTCCCCAAATTTACCTACCCGCATTATCAACCCATATCATATAGAGATACCCATATCTTGACTTTCCCATCCACATCAAACCCTTTTCATAATCAAATAATTCATCATTCTTTCAGTTTAATTTCACTTGGAGGTGTCCATTGACTTCCCCATTGAATCATTTCAGCATGCTCTCTGCATTGCAAATACGAACATCTGTAGAGCAGAACTGCTGAGCGGTGAATTTTGTATCCACAAAAATTGAAAGAAAAAAAAATCCTGAATTCTTTTCTCTCTACCGCACTACAGATTTGAATAAGTTTCAAGATAGAGAGAGAGAGAAACCATTCATCGATGTAACTACACTAAATACAGGAAGAATACAGTTCGAAATACAGAAGCCTAAAACAGAAGAGCCTAAAATAGAGAGAAGAACCGAAAACTGCGAAATTTGCACCAATGCAATGTGTTTTACGATATTAATTAACTTCTATATTTAATTTAAACATGTTAATAATTTCTACATTTAAAAGATTATTTAGAAATTTAATTGAGAAAGTATTTGGAATTGAACCTGTAGTTTCAAAATAACATATTGTTCGGGAAGGGTGTATTGTGAAATTTGGCAATCCTGCACGAAAAATACACTTGTAAGAATCAGTGGTAAGTATTATAGAAATTTCACTTTGTCATCCTGCAATACCAAGTCGGAAGACAAATTTGTTACGGAACTGTTTCTTAGCTAAATCGAAACTGTGGGGATGATGAAGGGTTTACGTAGACTATTTACAACTGTTTCTTAAGAAGAATGGGGAGACAACGCCTAACCTTTATTTTCAAGTTATAACTTTTGAACACCTCACTAGTTCTTCAAATAGGTACCACAGAAGAGTTTAATACACCAAACAAAAGTACAATAAACATTATATACATGTATTCATTTTCAAAAGTATAAGAAATAATTATACTACTTTGGAATAATATAACAAAATGGGAAATATTGCAAAAATAAATCATTGAATCAGAATAATTGATTTTTCACCATTGCTGCCTCAATTGCGAATTTCTTCGAAATCTTTCATTTAAATGAGCTATAAATCGCAGTACATCCTATGCAACAACAACTAAGATTATATTCGAAACGAACGAAGCATCTTCTTTTTATGTCTGACGAAATAAAATGTCGAAACGGAAGGCTACTGTTAAGCTCCTGTTCTGAAAGGTTCCTGTTTGAAGAAGAAAACGAACTGTGATCCTGGGTTTCAATGGATAGCTGACTCCACTAATCGGTCGTCACGATTGTTTCAGCGAAAGCTTATCTATTTGCATTGAGATGTATTATTTATGATGTAGCGAGGTTCAGATGAGATCTGCAACCCCACCTAACCTCATGATATGGGAAAAGGAATTACAGACACATTTTGGGCAACGTAAGGCAATTGTCTATTTTCTGCTTTGTACATATGTAAAAAATTTCAACACTACACAACTCCATGATACTATGTTTCTAGCAGTGTGTTAATTTTTAGTGCGAAAAGAAACTTACTAAATTATTTCTAATCCAGAAGTTTGGCAAACATGATTATATGTCACATAACGAAAAGAGGCATGGGATATCCTACCACATTGCAAAATCTCTAACAATTCAAAATCAATGAAAATGATTGGACCGAATTTAAAAAAAGAATACGTGGGGTATCCCCGAGCTAAAACACTTTCAAGAATTTTCTTTTTAACTGATATAGATTCATCCATCCATTTGACACGACTACTTTTTCATGACCAAAACATGAAGAGGTGTTCTTTCGTAAAATATTATCTATTCATAGTCTTACACACTATCCTTCCAAGTCTTACAGTCAAGCAACGAAGTTTCTTTACTCCATGAATAATCGAGAACTAAACGCCGATCATGTGTGCCTTTTCATAGCACGCTCTAACGCCGCGTATCTCTCGCACACATGAGGCCCGGGAGCCCAGAGGGAACATAATTTTCATCGTCTAGTCACTGGCGCCAAGGGGACTGCGGGTAGATGAAGTGAAAAGCGGTGGCGAACGGACGGCGGGCACCTCTCTCGTCAAACACGAGATCTCGCGTGGCTACAGCGACGCGCTCGTCAACACACCACTTTGTGCCCCGAGCGATGAGTCAACGTCGAAACGGACATTGCTTCATACATATACAAAATGGGTAATACCACACCAAGGGGATCAACTAAGAATGTGTCTCAGCCATAGACTTAAATATAAATAGACTCAACCGTCTGTGCTGTAGGTTGTCCGTGATAACATGAGACAGAAGATGATAAGAGGTGTCGTCATCTCGCTCGGACACCCGCTTGGAGGGGGTAAGGAGGGAAAGTAGACACTGGCTTCAGCAGTCAAGAGAGGGGTGTCGAGTTCCCTCACCTAAGGCGATGTGCGAGAGTCAGACACACCTTACATCGTTTACCCCTTCGGACAACCAATGCACAAGACTGTTGGGTCTATTTATATTGGTCTATGGTCTCAGAAATAGCATACCTCGGTAGAGGTTTAGGTGGCAATCCATCTCGGACCTTGTCCCGTAAGGTGCCTCCAAATGGATCACAAAAAAAGCAGAGTAAAATTTAACCTAAATATACTATACTTTTATTACACCTGTAAAAACCCAATTGATGATCTAATTAAATATAGCACCAATTTAAAATTATTTCAGGTAATCCTAAACATAGCAAGAAAACACTGATGTGTGACCGACAGCGGACCTCCAAAAACGACTCATGACCCAGACCTCAGAATTTATAGGTACGCTACTGTTGCAGACGTTAAAAAGGTTGTCCCCATCACGGATTAAAATGACGTGTCACAAACTGCAAGTAAGAAAGGTCCAATCAGTCATCAACAATAAAAAATGCGAAATAAGAGGATTTTCCAGTACAGAAAAGTGAGGCATTGAATATTATGTATTTCTTATATTGTTCTTCCCTTCTTTACAATAAAAGTATGTTGTCCTTTCATTGAATATTTTAAAACAACCATTTATAATACATTGTTTATCTTCCGATGGTTCTATAACTATTTTCTCCACGACAAGTTTTATTTGTTTCGCTTTATAAATGCACCACGAAGTTTCATAATAAATGAAAGATATTATCTTAAAAAATTTTTTTTTTCATAATGACAACTAAAAACAAAGAACTGTAAATAAATTCCCAAGTTCAGCGATCTAATTCATGAATCTTTCATACCAACATTCATACCTCAAAAGCGCTGAACAACGTACGAGCAAAGAACTCATTACAATAGATTACAATCAAAATTATAAAGTTAAACATAGCACTTATGTTACCATGTTAAATACACTGTTTACTGAATATATCATAAACCATGCGTGTTCACAATACGAAACACTCCCTCTATATGGAGGATTCGAGCACGGCACGGTAGAGTTCATTTCCGGCAAGTGCTTTCATGACACGGTATCCCTTTTGCCGGAGCCTCACAATTACTGCGCCATAAAGTCTGGTTCTCGGTTTCCGAGAACTAGCAAGGAGTCACTCAACATAAAGGTAATAAGGTTCACCACAGGTCAATCATGCAAGTTACTTCATAAATACATAATATCTAGTACACAAAGCACACAAAATTTTGTCATATACGAAGTCAAGATTTATCGCAATATCTAAATAAATAATTAAAAACTTACGACCTTTGATGGACGAATAATATTTTTATTTTTTGTGAATAGCTCACTACGTTTCGACGTGGATTAACGCCGTCGTCAGGTGATACTTGACTGGTTCTCTCGGGGAGAATATGAGACAAGCATCGGACCTCAGAATACCATCTACGATTAGTAAACGATCTTAAAGGAAAACTGTCATAATAATGAACAATCATATGGTCAACGTAAAGGTACCTTTTTTTTTTTTTTTTTTTTTTTT
>NNCF01127692.1:43937-62699 GCA_002313205.1 Laupala kohalensis | reverse complement strand
GTAGGGAAAATGCAGTTACGCACTAGGGAGAGCCAACATGACTCTCCCCGCGTGTGGGACTCGCCGAAAGACTCAGCCATACCCACTAAAAACCCTCCTGCATTACAACTCAAAACACAAATTCCAATATATCTCATGCCTTTTACTAAAAAACACTTTAAAAAAAAGAAGAGGAAAGAGGAAAATGAAAGATACCCTAGCCCTAATAGCGTCGGGATCGAAAAGAACAAGAGGTGACCAAGGGAGGTCAGAAAAGAGAAAGGAAGGAGCCAAGCACAAGTAAGTGGGAGTAATGCCAGACTCAGCTCGGGGCCCCGTGTTCGCCAAACACGTACTTACTAGATGTAAGTCCCCTGGGGGAGTAAAGGTACCGCAAAGAAGGTATGAATGAATACAATTCTAGAAATACTAAAACTTTGACATCTAAGAAACATTTCCGGCTAAAGCGAGATATAATCAGGATTCAAAATTTCCCACGTCAAATGTGTAATATAACCCTGGGAGCTTACTGCAATCGTAGTCCTGTACATGAAAAACGATTACGAGGAAAAGTTAAAAGCAAGTATGCATATATACTGACTTTTGAATATTTCGGATGAAGTAAGCAATTTTTTCAAGTCATGCGTGCTTTGTGTGAAAAACTATCTTCAGAATACTTTAAAGAAACAATTCATTTTATTCTAATTTCTTTCCAAAACTATGTTTCTGACAGACACCACTAACTATTAAATATGGTATCGAACACGAGCTAAGAGTATTTCCCCAAACGCCTAACAAACATATCATTTCACATGAAAAAGAGAAAGAAAAATAGGGAACATAAAAGGTAAATTCATAAAATTAATATTAAGCATTTAGTAGTATTCCAGTTGGATGAGTAAGAGCAGGAATTGGCAATGGTTGACCCGTCACCTTTTACATCTACTAAGGTTAATTACTTCGCAAACCATTGACTCCAAAACTCTTTCGACTTGTGTAATAGTGTGGTATGTGGGAAGGGAAAACAGCGTCCGTTAAGAAATACACAGAACGGAATTGGTTCGATATGATTTATCAGAAAACAAACTCTGAAATCTTAGATCAAAGTAACCAGCTATCGAAACAGAAGTTTTTAGAATGGAATTCAACCGGCAATCTGCACACAGCGCCATTAGTTAACAACTGAGCCACTGGACTTCGACTGATCGAAGATAAATCCATCCGAGGTGTTCGTAAGGCAACGCTCAAGCGACAGTCGATGGTTGACTGCGTTCTGCTTAGCAGCGAACGGTGCAGTCACCCACGAACTACTCGAGCGGGAAATCACGTCTTGCCCGTGTTGCCACCACTAATTAACTACATGCTCTGATTCGCTTAGCCAATATATGATTATATGCATTCGTGATGCAAAATTCAATATTTACCTATAGACTATCGCTTTCGTAGTTATAATTATATTGAATAGATCCTGTTGGGATATCACACGCTACAATAAGTAGGGAATGATCACCCCTGGTGATCAGACATGCACGAATTGTATTTAAACACAATATGTAAGACAAAAAGCATTAAATTTTTAATTGATTTCTCCAAAATTGAAGACTTTAGACTAATTACAAAACGCGAATTCAAACCGTACGTTCTTCGTATTAAAGATAGCAGCTGTCAAAATTCTTGATTTACTTATGAGAGGTGCACAATTTGTGAGCTTCTATTAACTTCAATAATACGTCATAGTATAAAACTACAATACCATAAAACCTTTACTCCTGATGCTATTTTCTTCGCATTTCTTTCCATTTTCAAATCATGAAATGACACGGATCTTAAGCTATCAAAGACACGATAAACTGTACCTAATTCACAATAACACTTCAAACCCCCGACATAAGCTGTTTCACAATAGAATCGCCTATAATTTATAGATACACTTTTATAAAACAATCTTCATTCGAGTTTATAATTACCGAGAGATATTTTCTAACATAACCGTCTTTATCTATCCAAAATAAAATATCATACTCTGTTATATCATACCGCAATACCAGTGTGAAGCACTTTACCTGTTTGCTAGATTCTCAGAGGAAAGAACACTGTATCAAAAAATTCCTTGATGCTCATCAGATGCGAGGAACCTAATGTCAGACTGACGGAAGTTAATAACTTCCGAGTCAACGAACGGTTGTATTAGCAACCGTAAAAGGCCTATGGCTTACTAATGCATAAAACAATTACTGAAATATGCTAGAATTTACTGATTTTAATAAAATAAGTTAATGAGAGATTCAATCTACCAATAAATATTGTATTCCACATGATTTCGGATGATGTGATGTCAATTTCTTATATACTTTGTCACGCCATTGTTATAATACTCTAGATATAGATTAAATTACTTTTTTCATGCATGTTGTTTTTTGTCCTATTTCTAGTTGTACGCAATCTTGGCACGGCTGTATACATTATCTCTGTAGCCCTAAGCTGGTCCGGGTTTTTCTCCGGGTTGTGGCGGATTTTCCATAGGAAGAAATATCATTTACTACTTTTGTTATTATTAATCTCGAATTTTGACTGCACATTATATCTACGATTCATTTCAGAATAATAAATCGGTAACAGAACGTATTTTATCAAATTTTTATTTCATACGTATTAAATCCCCGATCGGAATGGATGGGATCGTCCCTTGCTTGTTTTCGGAGAGTATCTTAGTGTATTATCCCCATGTGGTCATATGCAGTAAGCAAATTTTGAACAATATAGGTTATTTATTTATTTATTAGATATCAACCATTACTGCCAATAATCAAAAAATAATCCAATTCTGAAACATGATCAGAAACGGTCGATTTCAAATGAAATGACCTGTACTACAAAGTATTTCTAGCTTCGTGCCATGCAAATCTCATCTTTGGAGACAAGTGATTTGCGATGCACTTGACTAGAGGCGTGGACGCTTTATCAGCGGATCTGAAGGAAGAGGAGTCAACGCTCCGACGGAGACGGAACGCGGAACTCTTCAGAGCATGCCAACGCTTTTGCTTCATGCCATCATCCCTACATCGCTCCTCCAGGCTTCGGTTCTCTGCACTACACAGAAGACTCTTGCTTTTTTAAAGGCGACTCTTTTGCATCCTCACAGCAGCGACTCGTTAACGAGGTATGCCTCAGCAAGAACTCTCATTTCGACGTGAATGCGATCTCATACACACTTCAATGCTTCGATTTGATGGCGATATGATCACGCAGCACGAGGGGAGACTCAAGAGTCAGAATCTGCTCATGAACTCTAGAATAGCACGACTGTCGAAAAGTGTTTCATTAAAGTGACAAATGGAAAACTAAACGTCATTGACCGATTTAAGATATAATAAAATACAACTCGCGACTTTTTTACGGACGATTAATATATATTTTGTGCCTACATTGTAATCGTCCGTAAAAAAAGTCGTACATGGTAAATTATTTATCTTGAATATACTATAATGGACGTTAACAAGATAATTTAAGATATATTTATTGTTTGGTGTCTCAAAGTATTCATGTAAAATATTAATGACTAACGCGAATGAGTTTCGAATCCTGCCTCGGGTATTTCTCTGGTTTTCCTTCAGATAGAGGCGGATTATATACATGGGATCTCTAGACTCTAGACCAAGGAGCGGCAACCTGTGTAATACTATTGTAATAATGAATCTCAAATTTTGAGTATTTTCCGAATAATTTAGATTTGAAGTATCTATTTGTTAAATAACATATTTGTATTTATTAAATACACGTTTTTAGGTATTATGTTGATATTATAACATATCTAACAATTTTTAGGGGGGTGCAGGTATGTTCGATCCGACTCCGTTTCAGGGCCCTTGATTGGAATTGATGAATGGTCCCTTGCTTGCTTCCGGAGTGTAATTTATTTATGAAAAGAAGTTACGCTTCACGGAAGTGTACTCTATAACCTAGTTCATTTTGAACTGACGGAAGCGGCGGTGTTAGTACTGAAATCATATTTTACTAAACTTTCTACTTGGAACTTGTGTCCGCTTCTCCCTAATTTTATGAAGAATACGGTTAGGATATACACGAGTGAATTATTACGCAAGTAATCCGCTAATGTTGATATGAAACCCGTTCGTCAAACGTTCAACACTGCACTTGGTAAGTGCATGCGATCCGCTAAGTCATACGACACATATTCTCTTTGCATTCAGTCAAACCCTCCCCCGCATAGGAAATTTGTTGACGTAATGAACCGTTACTTCACGTATCTTACAACACTCGACAGGTCACGTCCGTGTAAGGGATTACGCATCGCGAATTTTAGAGGCGCTTGAGAAGGAGATCGGCCTCTTTAGCGGTACCTCTCTCCTCACTGGAAGTCCTACCAAGCCAGCTTCCTCGTCGCTCTTCAGAAAGAGATTATGAAGATATTAGAAGCGTGGGGTTGAAGGATCTTAAATAGATTCTCAAGATAGTTTCATCAGCGCTGTGAGGCCAAATGAGTAGTTATTTGCATTTATCTTTATTTTACAATAAGATTTCTTGAAGATAAACATCATTACTAATATCGTAATTTCGAGTTATACGGAACTAAAAGTATAGATGAAATGAGAAACGCTTAAAATACACAAATAAGTTACAGAAGTATTGTACTTCGGAGTAATCTTCAGGAATATGAGGATAGTTTTAAAAATGTTCCTCATAAAAATTAACTTAATACTCTATCCGGTTAATAGGTTCTGCGTGTTAATTTCATGTTGAATAAGCGTCCATTGAGTAAAATGCACCGTTCTCTACAACTCGTAGAACAAGGGAGAGAATGATGGAAATGGAAATAATAATCCATCATTTTACACAGAAAGAGAGAGTAAGGATCGTGGAACATAAATCTTCTTCACTGATTACTTCAATTTTTTCCAGTAAACGAAATAAGGAGGCACTATTTGAAGAGGAATTCTGTAGTTCTTTGTATATTGCCTTCTTAACCGTGGACGAAATAAATATTGAAATGAATATTCGGGTTCTGATTTCGATCTAAGTTATTCTCAATTAAGAAACTTTGTGACTAAGTTATACACCAAAGTATAAGCAATATAAAGATATACAGTTCACATATTATAAAGTAAAAATGTGTAATATATACAATATAAGGCAAAATTGTGAAAAGAGAGTGTTTGAACAAAACATCCAAGACTCAGGGTCTGAACAATACTTTCATAACACTAACAAGAGGAGGTCGCGACGTGAGAAATCGACTTCAGGGTGGGAGTTCGTAGGACTGTAGTACCCCCTACGGGGCATCGATTGTCAAAGTAAGAAAACGCAATAACCAGCCATTTGCGAGAAAGAAAGAAAGCTCTTAAATTTTTCATTTCCGAAGTCAATTTCCCAAGTCGCGTCTTATTCTTGTAAGTACTATTGAAAATTTTTTGTGTGTGTTCGAGATCTATTCCCTAAGCTCGAAATCCAACCGACGATTCATTCTAGCTTTTTAACTACATTACAACATAATTTTTGAAACTTCATCTCTTGTAACAATCATTTCGCGTCCAAATGACACGCAACAGGAACACCACAAACGACCATTAGCAAGAATTCCCCCGCATTTTCTTCTTCGCTTTCGTGTCTCAGGGTGGTCGGAACTAATGGCAAGGAAAAACGCCTCGCCTCACCTTTCCTCGAGAGGGAAATGCTGTTCTCCTACCCACAACTGCCAAATACAGTTAAAGTCACTTGAAAAGAAATGAGAGTGAATTCCTGCAACAACGAAAAACACTTTCATTTCCGATTTAAATTACCTTAACAAAATTAAAATTAAACAATATTTAGAATAGAAGTTGCGTTTTGGTCTCTAAACAAACAAAAAACAAACTATTTACAACATGCCAACATTACGGTAATATTTATTTTGACCTTCATCGAGGCTACAACAAAATGTGTGAATCTTACAAAATGCTCTATCCCCGAGTAATGAATAATACAATACACATTCGCGACAATCACTCACCTAGATACATTACGCACTTCGTTTCTCATGAGCCGCACTTCAGATTGTCTCAATATGTATTGTACAAATTTTAGATTTCACATTTTGTTATAGTCCACTAGAAGACCAAAACGTTGGTGTGTTGTAAATAGGAGTTATAATCTAATGATCTAAACTCAAAATCCATTGTAAATACAGTAAAATTTAAATAGGTTAAAACAATATGAATTATAGAAAGAACAACGTCACTTCTCGGCGCACAAGAGCGGAAAGTTTACTTTTGTTTCTCATTGCCCGTTCAAGTAATGAAACACGACCGTAAGCTATGGAGGACCAGATTTTTTGGAGGGATTCAAGAATTTTGGTTTCTGTCGACCACATTCAATTTTTATATGCTCACACCTTCAGAAGATGCGAAATTAATTCTCGTGTCATAAACATACTCCTCAAACTGTCAGTGTGGAACTTCAGGGTTCGAATCAAAGGGAAAGAAGTCAAAGGACTTTCTCCCTTTTGACTTTTTCCTAACTTCTACATTTTATGCTTATTCCCTACCTGGCAAGAATAATTCCACCTCTGGTTATCAATTAACCATTAATTTCAACAGGGGTCAACAATGTTGAAATACGTACATAATTGTAATAAGGCGACCTAGAAATCGTTATCAAGTTTATAATAGGTAAATGTAAAAATAAGCATAAAATTATAAACTATGAGGTTCTTTTAAATGAGAATCTTCAAAAGTCTACCCCCTCACCAACATTTCCTTATTGACTCATTTCCAATGCAACACTCGACAATCAAATTAGTTAGGAACTCAAGGAAAGCATTGACAAAGAAAGGAAAGAGATACTCGCCTAAAAAAAGTAACAAAAACACACGCGATTAAGGCTGCATTGCTGTTACTAAGTTTTCGATCTGATACGTGAAAACCTGCTCTGAGCGAGCGAACGAGTGAGGCGTGCGCCAACGCTTGGCCTAATTGTTTCGCTGCAGCAGAAAAACTCTCTGGACAGGAAGCGGCGGGAGGAAGAAGAGGAGGATTGAGTGACAGCGATTGCAAACACTGACACATGTCTGCTTCTGTCGACGCATTGCGCGCAGCTCTTCGCCAAAGACGACAAGTCGCCGTCATTCTCGTATTTCTCTTTGCATTCACAAACGGAAACACAAATTCAATTAATACGGAAATAACGTCAAGAAAGAGGGATACATTACATCAAGACATAAAGATCTGGATGTAACAGAAACAATTATGGCAAATACACACGGCACGTTACATATCAAAACATAAAAAGATTTAAACAATACCAAGTCATGTGACTATAAGAATTTAAGAAGTAAAACATCGATGCACCTTCATCATAAAAGGATAATTAACGACTAGGTTCGACATAATTAAGGAACGTTCATCGTTTTGCAAACAAAAACATACACGGTAAACAGAAGACCGGTTTCCTCGATTTTATCTCAGCACTCGATGCATATAGAAAAATTAAAATTAATCAGATTACAACACATTCGGTAATTAAATATTCGCATTTCAAGTTACGTCATACTTGTCCTAATATAAAAAATTACTATACATTTTCGCTTTAACGGGGACACAGATTACTCGGAATCTACAAGTACGTATTATGCATGAATGTTTAAAACATTAGGAAAAATACTGGGGATTACACGAAATTAGTACACTACGAAAGATAGTGATTGAGAACACTATCTGATATTCCCATGCGTGTGTGTGTAGTGTCATATTTCTATGAGACATTTTAAAATTTCGATAACTACAGAAAGGGTTTCATCAATTTCGACAGAAATTGACTCAATGCACAAAAGGTGTTAGTATTATATTTGTTGTAATGCCAACATTATTTAAAGGCATCGGATGAATAGGACAAGGAGAAAAATGCTTTAACTCTTTAATGTGTGCATATTTATCTAATACACTTTATTTCTCGAATTTTCTCACGAACTGACACACATATCAGGATTCGACAATGCTAATCTGATGGAATTTAATCATAAAGCGAGGGGTGGCACCCTCCACAAACGCCGTTTGAAGACAAGTACCCCGTTCGTCGACGCGAACTCAAGGAGATTGAACACAGTCGTCTCATAAATATTGTCTCACGACAAACGTACGGGGAAGTACAATTTCCACAAAATAGCAAAATAATTGTATTTATAACTTCTACCAAGAAGCTTAATATAGGGAGACTTCCAAAATCTTCCATTTGTATTAAAACTTTAGATATCAGTAAAATAAATTAAAAATTCTTTTACATAAATGTTACAACGAAAAAACACCCATTGAGACAATAAGGAAAATGAGGATCTACTTTACTATTCAATGAAATAACATTCTCATATCTATGTGTTCAGTATTTTTCATGCTATGTATCTTGTATATTAAATCTAGGATTAGAAGTAGGAATAAAATACCTGAACTTATTTCAATATTTTGTATGTTTGATAGTTGTTCGTTTTTTGCACTTTGTTATGTGAATAATTCATTAAATGTAAGTTCTTATTTTATAATTAGCAGTATATTGCTCAATTACGACAGTCACAAAGCAAGTCATTGTTGAAGCAGAGCTACTTATAGAATGAGAGAGACAACTGTTAATTCTATCAGACACTATTTTCTCGTACTCGGAAAACTTTTGAAGGAAAACAAATTGCACCGTCCCAAACAGGATTATATCCTCGGGATGTAAACTTTATGAACCCAAGAAACATGTAAGGTGATTAAGTTTAAGTTGGTATTTTGTTGAAATAAAAACCTGTAATTATTATACTTGTAGTTTAAAAAATGGACAAGTACAGAATTCATTCATTCAATTCTTACTACACTAAAAATCTAACCCTGAATGACTCTTCGGAGTATTATTTGTCTTTTCCTATATTATTAATTAATCGATTTTAACAGCGCAAAATTGCATATGCAGTACAAAGGAACAAATATGATTTTTTATTTACAAAATCCACTAGCACTTATTTCGTTAGATATAGAAACGGCAAACTATCTATTCCCAACACAGTCATTTCAGGGCATTTTTCACTAAATCTTTCGTAGCGGTCAGTTTCTCGCTTACCTTCCATGGTTTGGATGTTGTAGTGGTTGCGCCTCCCAACCGTACCGCATGGTTGTGGACACCATCTATCATTGTCTCAGAGTTTCTCTAATAAATCCTATTTTTTTAGCAATATTCCTAAAAGATCATTTTATTTATGTTTCGGGGAATTTTACAGTTTTATGTTTTAAAGAATTTTAAAGTAGTATTTTAAAGTTGGCAAAGTTAAACTAGAAAAAATGGATAATCTTACATGTTATACGTAACTAACCATAGTTTTTTTTTTAAATTTCGGGTTTAATGTACTTTAAAATACTGTTTCAAAAATTCTGCTCTTTCCGAACCATATAGATCATACAGAGTCACAAAATGTATCGGACATTTTCTCCTTCTTTAGTTCACATACACTTTTTCACACAAAACTAATGTAATCAGCACCAGCGTGTCGTTCCGTAGAAACTGAATGTTCCTAACTAGTTTCACTGAAGGAAAGTTCCACCATATATTTACCGCGGGACGTGCTAATAATGCTGGACCGAATACAGCAGAGACGAAGAGCGCTGTGCTAACGACACCGAATCTAATTATGAACATCAGAGAGGAAGGACGCAGTTCGCATGAGGAGCGAGGTAATCAGTCCAATGAGCGACGAGGAACAGGTCTCAACCACACGGATCTCGTTTCGTTTCACTTCAGTTCAAGCGTACCACACTGGTACCACAACATAAATACTCGACTCATTAACAATAAAATAAACGCCACCTCTATCCCGCATTAAGAGCGGAAAAGAGTGTGAATCCATATTCACGTTCTAACTAGGAAATAGTTATAAAACTTTCTTACGCTGATCTCTTTAAAACCACTTTCATAATTACAAATGGATATTGTAAAGTGGTGAGATCCAATCATCGCTCACAAGCTCACTAAATGAACATGCATAGTAATTATACTTACCACCTAGTTCTATCATATCTCTCCAACTTTTGATAAACATATGTAGGGCAATTTTTACTCGACTAGAATCAATGATATTTTGATACGTTCCGCAAAAATATGTTCACAAGATCCAGGATCACTAAGTTTTCTATAACTTAGAAAGAAAAATAGTAATATAGATATTTTTGCTTCATTGCACAGAACCTTCGCATGTTTACCCAAAATGTTCGTATTTTGTACGAACAACCATGCTGGCTTTAAAATTACACGAAGATTACCCGACAGGCTGATCTCGACGTTTTGCTAACGCTCTGCTAACATATCAAGGGTCCTGTCTCGTGAGTCAACACCGACCAGATAATAAATATAAATAACAATTGTTCAAATAGTTCAATAAAGTAAGAACTTGGACTTCTACGCTAGCGTGTACACACTGTAGAGTGAGCGGCACGTGTCCAGGACAGACTTCGAATTTTGGTTTCTCTGTAATGACTGTTGAATCAGACATACAGAAAAAGTCTTCGAATATATAAATATCTTTTTCTTTTTTCAATTTTTCTGCCCAAGAAAGTTTCTGGCAAACAAACAAAAATGCGCAGAATTTTTTCAAAGGATAAGGAAAATAAAAATGTTTTGAATAGTTCATAGCAATTCTACAATTTCTGTACAAGCCCATTTTTTCTAGAATTTATCTCGCTAGAATACGGCCACACGTAAAGATACGCGCCACAGTCTGTGCTATACTAATGCTAATACGAATTTAACATCTCCACTAAAAAACAGTTTCCTTGCAAGAAATTCTGAATAAATACTTACCTCGAAAGAATTTCTATATAAATAGGATATTCTAGCACTGTAGATACGTAAAATTGATATCATATAACAGATATGAGTGCAGATACGCGTTTTGGGCAAGGCTTCCTACCTATTCCTCACATACTAAGGTTTTTGGAAATAGAAATCAAATTGCAGTCGCTTTGATTCATACGAGCATTATCATAGTAGTTTCACATTCGACCGATGCAGTCGTGTGTAGTTTCCCATCCTGTCATGAAAATTTTTCGCAGTAAATGATATTTCCCTTCAAATTACGAAATCTAATGCCCCGCCCAAAAGGTGTCGACCCTGTCCAAGTGCGATCACATATAAAGTGAATTCTGCGGTCGCTTCTTGAATCTGAACAACCGGCCAGTAACGCCGCAAGCTCAACCCACCAGGACAGACATTCCAGTGCCTCTTCTTCGGAGGTTTGTCCTCAGAGCAATGCAGTTCTCAGAAAATAGAAAGCAATTTGCCAGAGTAGCTGAGCCTCAGGCGACGAGAGGACATTAAGAAGAGGAGGAGGAGGAGGACCGAGGGCTCCAAAAGGAAGAACAAGTTCTCTCAAGAAGGAAGTTTTTTCGGGAGTCCAATTGGTCTTAGTATCGTGTCATGACAAAATGTCTAAGAATTACAAAAGTGAGGATTAGAAATCCAACCATTGTAATAAAGAAATTATTCAAATCATGAGATAGAAGTCAGTGAACAAAAATTCACAAAATCACAGGAAATAATTTTCCGTCTAAAAGTGCAAATTGACAACCTTTTATGACGTTTCTTTTTTTGACCAAACAAGTTAACTATCTTAAGGATGAGCATGGACATTAAGATGAAAGAAAAGAGTTTTCTAAGGGAACCTAAAGGAGACTCAAAAACGTGACCAGATCCACAAAAAAAGGCATGTGTAAGGAATATTTTTATATTGTTACAGTAATGATGTAAGTCGGAAACACGTTCTTTATAATTATACCTTGTTTCTCGATACAATGTCTCGAGCAATTTCAACAAACCAAAAAATGGAGGTAACGGGTTATATAACCTGAGTTAAACGAGGAACAAAATATGTTATGACTTGTATTCCGTACAAATGCAGGATAAGAAAGACAATTTCTGAAGTTTTGTTTTTGTTTTCTTTTAATTCTATATTAAACAATGTACTAATTCTCCGTAAATTGTATTCTTGGTATGTATGGCAGGGTCTTAAGAACGAATTAATTGAATTTGCTCTAATTCGTATGGAAAACATTCACAGCTTTCATTTGTTTCAGATTTCGTCTTTTGCTTTCGGACTTCACCGATTATTTTCGGACTCGCCAAAGGATTCTCGATGAAAATCGAGTTATAACTTCACTCTCAAGAACTAAATGAACTCTCGTGATGAGTCTTGACTGAATACTAACCTCGACTGACTGAACTATATAGTATGACTCCTTTCCTTGCAAACATGTCTTGGGATTGCTAAGCATACCCATAATACGACCTAATTTCTTGGGACGGATTTCTTTTTGTGGGGCTTTACGGCAAGAAAATGTTCTCAACGTGTTATTCTGCGATCATCCTTCGTCGATAAAGAAGTAGGTATTATATAAAGAGTTCTCATCAGCTCTTGCGAATGATTAATCATCAAAACTTGATTAATCAATCAAATGCGAGTTTGCAGCTGAAGAAAGCTAAACCTCCGACATTGGAGGATTTATTTGGACAGCGAGCGATGGCCAAAGCGAGTAGCCGCAGGGCAAATGATCACGAAATGCGGGGTGGGGGAGGAGGTCAGGTGGTGGAGGATGAGGAGGCGGAGAAGAAGAAGCGGTCTTACGAGCACATGATGTGGGCACAGATAGCATTTGCGCAATGCACACTCTCCATGCCGTCATTAGCGTAATAAGACGAGAGAGCAGCAGAGCGCGTCGGACACACGCCTCGAGGCGGCAAAGCCACGACGAACGGACGAACGGCCACATTTGGAAAGAACACGGGGTCGTAGCGGAGAGAATAAATACGGGAGCAGATACGGCCTTTGGAAGACGCAAAAGCGATTAAGTTTGAGAACGAATGGCAGAGCGATAGTTAAGCGAAAGAGCAGACCTCATAGTCAATAAACCACCAAACGAATAAGCACACTTGCAAATATCGACACAAATGACACTTCCAATGGATTGAATTTATACGCTCTCCCGAGAACAGGTCTCGGACACGACACCTGTCTTCACTTTGGAAGACTTTTGTCTGTCTTTTTCCATTGGGTAGAATTTTAAGTAAATATTCTGATTGGTTGCTGGTATGCTGATTGGTTGTATCTCTTACTTCCTTTAACTGAGAATAGAACGCACATAACACAGAAAAATTATTCCAAATATAAATAATGAAGAAGAAAAGTGCAGAAACCGACCACCATGTGAAAACATTTCCCGCAAGATCAACGTGGTCGCGCCATCAGAGTTTTATAAGTAGTTAACCTCGTAGGTAAATCGACATTCTGAAGAGCAAATTGGAAGTAAGAGACACCACAGTAACAACTTACAGCAGAAATCTCCAAAATTGTGAACGACTTTTTGAAATGGATTTTCCAAAATAAAATTACTACACACCTTGGGGTGGAATGCAAAATCGATTCAAGAAAGTTTCACCACGTCATGAGAGGGCAAATCATTTTAATTTATTCATTTCTCGATTTTCATTTTTAAAATTTTTAAAAATAGTAACTACGCTGAATTTCATGAAAGCAAATTATAATTTGAATGCTCTAAAAGTGAAACATTTTATTGAAAAAAAATAAAAAGGTTCTATTCTTACATAAAGTATTAGAAAAACGCAAAACTGCATCAAGAACACTCACCTGTGAACAAGAAAAAATAAGTTTTATTGAAATAATGTATACATAATAATATTATCCGTACGCTATAAAATAATTATCTTGACGAAAGTAAATGTACTTCACATGATCTTTGAATAAAATAACTTATTCTTGCAAATGCAATAATATGGAAGTAAAAGACTGCTAAGTTTATTTCAATAAATACAGGAAATTTTAAAGAAAAAAAATTCAGAATACAGATTTTAACAGTTCAACTCGTGTATTACAGAAAATGACACCTAATACAACTCTTTCAAATTACAATTTTACAAAATTACAGATAACAGATTCTGAAGAGAAAAAAATAATAATTTACAAGGAATCTCAGTGACGAAATAACTTGTTAAATGTGTTTCAAAATATTTTCCAAATTTCTTAGGTGTGAGCAAAATTTGTTTAGAATGTATGATTTACGAAAACGGTTCACAATGGCTCAGAGGCTTAAAACTATTTCTTTTTCTACTTCATTGAATTATGGTTAATGGAACAGAGAAGACTTATTAAATTTAAACTTCGTCGTTTTTATTACTTTTCGAATGTTACGTTATAATAGCCACTAATGCAATCGAGTAGATAGCAAATATTATCATTCATCAATCATTATTTAATCTTTACTTTTGTTAGACTAAACATACGAATTGTAATTTAGAAAGTCCCAGGAAGAATAGTCCATCTCTGACACTATAAGCATTCACTGATTAAGAACTTCATTCACTGATTAAGAACTTCATTCACTATGAAGAATGAATGCAAGAAATGACATTAATTTATGGACAGCAATCATCCCATTAACCGCGAACAAAGAGTAAATTATCTCGGCAATTGGCAGCATTCGCTACATGTTTCGAAACGTCCGTGTATAATTCTGGAAAATCACGGGAGTAAGACATGAATCAAGGAACGTTTTCCACCGCATTCTCCTCCAGAGACATTTATGAACTTTACAGTAAACATCTCGGACGAGTGGAGCAATGCAGGAATTGTGCAGCGAAAGTGAAGCTGACCTATTGGAAGAGCATTCGCAGACACAGAGGTCACTGATCAAAGGGCGAGACAACTTAATGCTCCTTCCATTCTCGCTTTTACTCGTATAGCACTCTAAGGATTCCAGAGCATACAGTACAATGTTTCCCTTGGTTACTTAATCTTACGTCTGAGAAGAAAGAGGGAACAATTATTTCATGTAATTTCAACTCTTGATACAGAACTCCGATGAAATGAACGAGAAACAGAGGGCTTAGAAGATGCAGAATCGTATTACTAAATGTACTATAACATATTACTATACTTATGTCTGTTTATGTATTTATTTCAACACAATTTTTTTGGCGGATGAATACTAACTTTGATGATAATTTTTTGGTTTGAGACGAAAAAATTCAAGTAGAATATTTTCTTCTGACAATAGGTAACTTCTCTGATAAAATTGACAGCGCGTAACATTATTCAGAGAAAACAACTTTAATATTGCTACGTAAAAGCTATTTTTCTGCAAACATTCTTAGTACACCAAGTTTCTACCTGCCAAATGCATGAAGCCTGTAAATAATTTCATAGAAAATAAAAAAAAAGAAAACCTTCCAGGACTAATTACTTCCCAGGCGTTAAACGTGCATATAAAATTATTTCAACACCCTTATCTAGAACTCGGTATAAACCCAAATTCAAGAACTTGTATAGTTTACGCTCAACACAAAACCACTTTCCTTTTTTATCGCCCATCTGAGCAGGAAAGCCTTGTTCCAGCCTCCATTGCAAAGGCCTCGGGGCCTTCAGAACTCAGAGGTTCAGAGGTAGTTCGATTCCACGAGATAGGTAGAACAGGGTTATTATCCTGATTCACACCCATTATTCGGGTACATTCATTTTTTATTAACACATTAAGGTGAAAACAAAATAAAAGTTAACTCCCTTCCATACTTATAATTATCTCGCAAAGCTGATTGAATCAAATACAAGAAACTAGGTGTATTATAATTTTAAAAAAATACAATTTTACGTGGTATTCCAAAAGTAAAGGACCTTGTTGTAAAAGCTACACCGCTACTTTTCAGAAACAATATATCTTAACTTCTTACTTCTACCTCGTAACGAAAGGGAAAAAATGGAAAAAGTCAAACCAGTCGGTCTTAAGTGGAGACCGTCATTCCAGAAGAACAAGAACACAGAACGATGAACTGCACCGAGGTGCAAACAATTACCTCAGCGTCCGCGAAGGACTAACAAAAACAGCCAGCTATCAGCCCGCGAGCACGATGAGAGGGATCTATTCAGAAGAATTCGTTCGCGTCGCTGATCGAATCGTTCCACGCTGCTGNCTATTCAGAAGAATTCGTTCGCGTCGCTGATCGAATCGTTCCACGCTGCTGCAGCCGCGGCTTAGATCATCCACACGAAGCGGAGTTTTTGCCACAAAATCAGCAAAAACGTTTCGCCAGATTCGGATCCAACATGAACCCAGGAGCGTTTCTGTAAACCAGCTGGTTCTGATTCATCACGCACAGTTTTCACGTAAAAAAGACAAAATTCCTACGAATCGGCATATGATCAATTTTGTCCCTTTTTAATTTTTATAACAGAATTAAGGATATCTTAAAATCGGATATCTACATATCACCACATATACATGATATTACCGCATAGTTCTACAATCACTCATAAATTATTTATATTCTCACAAAATGATAACATTATGCTAGAACATTGTCTTCGGAACAGGTTTTTAGGAGACACACAGAAATGGTTCCCCAAGCCCAATCCTCTTTACCGCTGTATACGAAAGCATTTTAAGAGTACGGGATTTGACTTTTGTGATCACAGAGGAAAAAGTCCTTGCAACAAGCCAAAAAGCAAATCAATGGGGAAATAATATTTTTACACCAGAACCAATTAGGAAACTACCAACAAAATGAAAGGCTTTTTTCAATTATGCCATCACGTTTGTATTAGGCATTTTAAAGGGTGATCAAACAAGTCTTGGAATTGTCCCATTAATTCCTGATACAGTCAAACTATTTTGCATTTAAGTCATTCTCACGCTTGAAGGATATGACCCTGAGCTTTCTCTTCCCTTTCCTCACATCAATGATTTTCTTTTCCAATAATCGCTTCCTCCGTCGGATACGTGTCATTAGCGTTGAATCAATCACCAGCCTCCTGACCCCGATCGATAGAAACATTCACCTCTTTGTCAGGGTGTTGTAGTGAGCGATTGGCAACACGGGATGCGATTCGCCAATCATTGCGACCTTCCATTCGAATTCAATCACTACCTTTCAATGTTCTCTCTCTATCATCTCAATCAATAGGATAATGATTGGATCCGAATTCATTCAGGTCGAATCCTTAAACTTTCAGAAAAATTAAGGAAGTATCAATGTATACAAAAGAGAACTCGTCTGGCAATTAAGTTCATACCTCTTCACATCTTTGCAATGTACTTCGAATACAATAAACGATAAGTAAATTTAATCATTTCTAAATTGCATTCTCATTACTCACTTGTATTTCTTATTAACATAAATAATATTATGTTAATTTACTTTTTAAGTGATTGTTAATTGTCAAAGATATACTCAGCACACCACGGTTGTGTAAATGCGCCATTCCGATCGTTTCGGTCGGAAGGTTTTCAACAAATCGCGTTTTCATGAGCGAATTGCTCACTTGCTTCCAGAATATTAAAAAAAACACGAGTGCAATAAAAATCCCCGAAAATATAAAATCAGCACTTAAAAATTCAAGCAATATTTACTTAAGCATAACTCCATGTGATTAACTGATAATTGTCTACAAGACAAGCTGAATTACTGAAGTGATCAAAATCAAGAATCCTTGATTTTACTTTCTTGTTCATCAACAAAACACTCGCAACTATATTATTCATCATTCCCGAGTCTCGACAATTTTGTCAAATAAGCCAAATTATTCAGGAGTCATAATGGATAATTGCCTTCCAAACTCTATAAATATATTAAATATGTTAAATGCTTTCCACTACTCCATTGCTTGTATAATGATACATACTTTTATGATAGTAATAATTTTAATAAAATGTTCATTTGTGATCATACTATCCTCTTACATATTTTTTATACGAAGAGTAATAATTAACAATTAATATCAGTCAACATTAATAACGTCAAAAAGAATAATAATTTAACAACTGTTAAATACATAGCTAGTATACTTTCTCACGCCATAGTTATGGTATAAATGAGAATAAACGGCAGATGTAATGTTGTCTACTAGGACAAAAATGAATACTAGTATCGCCTCACCGATATCCAACTACAGTTATGGTATCTTTCATAATAAACATAAAACTTCAACCTGCGCACGGTTTTAATCGCAAAATTCGAAAAGTAGTCGGTAGATTGACTTGAAATTTTTACACAACGTTGCATTCGAATACTAAAGTGTTTTTATATGCTTATTATATAGATATCACATCTGTGAATAGTAAAAAAGGAATTTTACTCCTAGAGGTTTATTAGGGTTCACGAGATTTTTAAACTACCAATACCGTTAAGTTGATATCACATTGTGTCACGGTATCGAAGTACCATATTACTTAATCATCTGTAATGCCTCGCTCGCGTTCGAACATAGGCCGCAGTTCTCGACAAGCAATCACAAAACGTCAAAGGAGACGAAACCGCACTGTTGACGAATGTTTAGTCGAAAATGAACGTGTTAGTCAGAACTTCTCACAGGTGAGCAGAAGAATTGGCAGATCAGCAGGAAGAAAGACTTGAAACCTTACGAGTTGAATCAAGATTTTTTTTTTTTTTGCGGCTCTACGGCTCGGCGACATAGAGCCCTAAAAGCCCTCCTGAATTACAATATATCAAAACATATCTCAAAACATTACAAAAAATGCGGAAAATGAAAGATACACTAGCCCTAATAGCGTCGAGATCAAAAAGAACAAGAGGTGACCAAGGAAGGTCAGGAAAGAGTAAGGAAGGAGCCTAGCACAAGAAAGTGGAAGCAATGCCAGACTCAGCTCGAGAAGAAGAAGAGCAACAAAATTGTCTCAACAACGACAAGAACAATTAAATCGACAGCGAAGACGTATGCAGTTGCAATATCTGAATGATCGTACTTCA
>NNCF01127692.1:32427-43888 GCA_002313205.1 Laupala kohalensis | reverse complement strand
GAAAAATGGACAAAGTTTGTCCGCACTGCAAAGCAATGAAATTTTAAGGAGAAACCCCGGGAATATGCTGCGCCTGCGGAAAAGTGAAACTACCTGAACTTGAGCAACCAAAAGAGCTAACTGAAGAGTTTGTTAAATGGAAGTACTGATGATTCAAAACATTTTCTCAAAAACATCAGAAATTACAATTCCTGTTTTCAGATGACTTCACTCGGCGCTAACGTTATAGCGGAGCATTTTATGCCGACATTTAAAATTGAGGGACCAATTGATCTCAGATCTAGCTCTTCGCTTCCTTTTCCCAATGGTAACAATAATTTTTTTCCAAATCTACTTCATCGGAGTTGAAAATGATCAATTGAATGCACGCTTAATTTGAAAATTGGAGTGCCAATTATATTACTCCGAAACAACAATAAGCCAAAGTTATGCCGTGGCATACGATTAGTAGTTAAAAAATTGATGAACAATCTAATTGAAGCAACAATTCTGATTATGATATCATAAAGGTGAAGACGTACTACTTCCACCAATACCACTAATTCCGACCCATATGGTGTTCGAGTTGAAACGACTTAAATTTCCAATACGCCTAGCATTTGCTATGACTATCAATAAAGCGCAAGGGCAATCTTTGCAAGTGTGCGGTTTGAATTTAGAAAACGCTTGCTTCTCTCATGGGCAAGTATGTCGCATGCTCCAGAGTCGATAAACCGTCTGACGTTTATGCAGAAAACGGACGAACAAAAAATATAATAAATCCACTAACTTTACAACTAAAAATGATTTTTTGTAAAACATGTTTTTTCTTGGTAATTGTGGAGCTTTAGCAACATTATCAAAGCATGATAAACTGAAAGACGTTTCTATGTTGCTCATTGTTTTATTGGTATTTATCGCCAAAAATATTCCTCAATACTCAGTGTATGTTACTGACGATGGCTGCTATGCAGCCGAAAAAGCTTTATACCAATAAAACAATGAGCAACATAGAAACGTCTTTCAATTTATCATGTTTTTTCTTCCTTTCTTTTATTCCACATACCCACAGCAACGCAAGGCAGGATATTTAATTGAATGTATTTTTTCCGTGAATCTATGTTCGCAAGAATACTTTTATTTACTTTCCCATTCATTTCATATCAGACTAAGTCACAGCAAAGCGTGACCGGGTTTAGCTAGTTTATTAAAATGCAAATAATGCTAATTGTTTCTTAGCATTACTGTTTTATTGTTTCTTAGCATTCATACGAGTATATTTGTATATGTACTCAATCTTGGCACGGGTGTGTACCTTACCTTCGTAGCCCCAGCACTGTGGATTTTCTTCGGTTCTCCTTTGGGAAACGGAATTGATGGAATGGCCCGGAGAGTAAATCAGCTTATTGTATTCATGTGGTCATACGAAATTTTCGACTGATTTTACGGCGATAAATTATTTATGAATGCAACTGAAACTTCGGAAGGACCTGAAGTGTACGTTACACAAAAGGGCAGGTCCGAAATTGTCCAATGCATGGAGTCGTAAAAAGCCAACCTCCACACAGCAGAAAAAGAACAACCCACACAAAGGGAGTCCTTCATCAATATCAGTGGTCAACAGAAGGTCGTAATCCTCCCAACATTAATGCTTACAGCTTCCCTCCGGAACGCTGTCAGTTTATTACCGCGCCAGCGCACTGGAACCCGAAAAAAATGAGATTATCTGATTACATAGCGAAAAGGGAAATAGTTTTTTTTTGTCGAAAGCTCAATTCTGCTTTTTGTTTTCTTTTTTTTCCGCAGTAACGAAACCTTCCCTCGCAACCTTTCCCTTCAAACCATCCCCCATGGCATTTCCATCACAGGTCTGTTCCCCTCACGTGTTTGTATTTACGATTATGGGGATGCAACGCAGAGGGGGAACTAAGTGACACACACGTAATCGATTGCTTCTCATTTTACCTCTAAAGTGTACGAATGTAAGGAAAGAGCACGTGAGAGAGCTGCTTCGATGCACAGGAGAGAGGATGCTATTGTGCAGGTACAACACAAATCCCAAGGGTCGCGCGGCCACACGTCCCCCAGCTGAAACAGGAGTCCCGTCGGGCGACACAGGGGGTCCTAATAACACACTGTGACTCACCCGCGTGCGCGTACCTGTCAACGCGATTATTGTCTCCCACGCAAGCGCAGTTGCCAGGACCTATCCGCTTACGGAGGAGGTTCAATAAGACGGAGAAGAAAAAAACGGATTGTGGAGTTCTAGGCTGTCAGGATCCGCTTCCCGGATGAAGCTGGAGCCAACGTTTCTTCACTCGAGCAGTAGTTTTCGGAATAAAATCTTTACGTCATGTGTGTACCATTTTAGTATTTATTGGTTCCAGTTGTTAGCATGCCCTAAAGCCCAATAATAATGATAATAATGATAATAATAATTTATTTACCATGCATTTAAACAAGTTTTTGAGGTATGGTATAAAAAAACCTTTTGGAAAATACTTATTTTCTTCTCAGGGGTCATAATGCAACAATTTTAACTGTAACCACCAACACCCTCCCATGATACTCAGCCATGTTCAATTTTACTTGAAACTTGGGCATCCTGGAAGTATGTAGGTGAATACAGTTAAAATTGTTATGTTAAACTCTGATGAATTAAATATATTTTCCAAATAGTTGGCAAATACGTACGCTTACTGCAATACCTCAAAAACTTGAGAAACTTATCAGAAGAGTTATGCGCACTTCTGCCACGACAACGGAAGATCCGCAATCAAAACAGCTCCTCTCGTGCTCTCAGAATATTAGTGCCATCATTTTATCACGTCTTCAATAACCAAAACAAACCAAGATATATGCAACATGTTCACGTAGCTTCTCGCCATCACCCACTATTATGGAAGCTTGCAAAATAGAACTATTGATTCATATCAATTCCCATACATTGTTCCAAAAGTGTTTCATTTTACATCCACCAACTTAGTGATAAAAGGTACAACATCAAGGAGTTGTCCATCCGACTGGAGAAAGTAAGATTGCAAACAGATTCATGTTCAAGACAAGAAACATTAATAAACATCATATTTACGATAGTGTTTTTCTGTACGATAGTCTAACACTTTCGCATACTAACTGAATACGGGTTAGGTGAAACCAAGGCGAAAGCTGACTCTATAAATCAAATAGAATATGTTGAGACTGAAACCAAAGCGCTTATGCAGGAAACGTATAAACAGTAAAACAAAGTACGATGATACAAATATAATCATTCCTACGAAAAATCAGGAATCTGTAGAGAATTTTCTGTATTGAATTAAATTTTGTGTATTTTAATTCATATTGTTTTCCTTGACAGAATTACAATATTTTCAATTACCCTTTACAAAAACAGAAATATATGTGCTTAGCTCTGTACACATAAAATTTTAATCTTTCACGTACCAGCACAAAATGATTGAGGGTAATATTACGAATGCGGCTTATAAAAGTTAGTTACGGACCTATAAATTTCAGTAAATTGTAGAGACGGAAAATTACTTTTTTTTAAGAAACAAAGAAGCACATTATTTTACTCCGTTCCTAGTGTGAACTGCTCCACAAACGATTTGAAATGACCTGGGCAGAGAAAAAACGTATTGTTCGACCCTGGCATAATCCCCTAATGAGAACCATCTTACATGGGCTACGTAAGACGTTTTTTTGGGGGGAGGGGGGAGCTTTAAGGGCTCGTCAACAGCAAGGTCATTAGAGCCCATCACTACGTAAGAGAGTTCGAAAAACAATATATGGTTCATTATTTCATTTCACACCTATAAATACTGAAAAGTATTGCCGACATAAAGAAACAACCAAGATTTGGTCTCTGTGAAATGTGCAGCAAGCAAAGAAATTGCAAAGCAATGTAAGTAATTAAAAACAACAGGTATGTCAAATTATATTTGAACCACGATTGGCTGCTTTTAAAAAGAGGTAATTCATTATTATACTCCGCTATATGACTTCATTTGTCCAGACACCGACAAGAAAACTATCCCTAAATGTTTCATACTATGAAAACAAATGATTCATGAGTTATAAGATATAATAAAGGAGATTATTCACAGGAGATGGCGCTCATGGAATGGGATAGGTTTTTCTATGTGTACGAAAAACGT
The DNA here is from genome assembly GCA_002313205.1 of Laupala kohalensis. Taxonomy (NCBI): domain Eukaryota; kingdom Metazoa; phylum Arthropoda; class Insecta; order Orthoptera; family Trigonidiidae; genus Laupala; species Laupala kohalensis. The sequence goes on along the minus strand of NNCF01127692.1, from coordinate 39,752 downwards.
CGTCAGCTCACGCGGTACCATGAATCTTCAGCACCATCGCACGCTGGTTATTGTAACTACTTCAAATAAGTTACAATATATCGTATTCTGTTTTTATTATGTTCATGTGTTCTATTATGTTTATTATCATTTTTATTGCTTGATCACCTAACGACGCTGAATGGTAGTGAGCCATTCAAAGTCCATAAAGGGTCGTAAGTTTTTAATTATTTATTTAATTATTATTATTAATAATTAAAATTATTAATTAATGAACACACAAACGTGTGTTCATTAAATAAATAATTAATACAAATTAGTGGTTTTATATTTGTTCAAATATTCTTTTATAACATTATTGTTAAGCTATTTAATTTTCATGTTGTCTTGTGATACAGAAAATTTAAAAAAATGACACGTGTGTGTTGTGTCAAAACAGAGTACAAGATCTAAGATACCACGTTGTCATACGTAGTTTGTACTGCTTTTTTGACAATAAGTTTATTTATTTATTTAAGACACACAATTTCATTTTTCAAATTACTAAAAGTAAGTACCTTCCATAATTCAAATAAAATTAAATTATTTCAATTTTTATATAAATTAGTAATTAATTTAATTGAAAACAAACATACCATTTTTTGCGATCTGAAAGTACTTTTTTATTTACTATTATTTAAAGTGCTCTAATTTGAGTAAAAAAAAAATTTCAGAGAGAAAAATAAGGTATGATAGACAAAATAATATATAAATAATATGATAAACAAAATAAAAAATAAGACAATGTTTTTTTTTGCGAAAATTATGAAACTGCAAATATTATAATGACATTTAACACATTACTGTCAAACAACGTAGTAAATGAACACCAATGCAATGTTAAAAAATAGAAAAAAATACAGTACCATCAATTTATGCAAGTTTAGATTTTTATTATTGAATTTTTTTATCGAAAACAGCTATGATTTTAATATGAATAATTTATCTACTTAAATAGAGTTTCGATAATCTGTGCAATGAATCGTCTCTTGGAAATGTTTCCATGGAATATTCTTCACACAATGTACGTATTTTCATTTATTTTTGCGTCAATTTAAATGGACCGTTGACTTTCGAAAAGGATATTTTAATATTTTAACTTCTAGGTTTCGGTGATCCTTTCGTAAGAGTTTATTCACAATTTGGTAACGCAATTTAATAATAAATAAATATTATACATGTAACATCTTATTATAAAGAAGCAAATCATACATCTTTAATTGTTTTAGTCACAATTGTATTTATTTTCATTTGTATTTTCCATTAAGTAAGTTTTTTGGACGTATAATATTTATATTTTCTTTGAATGGCTCACTACTATTTGCCGTCGTTAAGTGATCAAGTAATACAAATGACAATAAACATAATAGAACAAATGAACATGATAAAAACAGAATACGATATATCATAGCTTATTTGAAGTAGTTACAATAACCAGCGTGAGATGGTGTTGAAGACATGTTACCGCGTGAGCTGACGACGTTTTTCGTACACACAGAAAAGCCTATCCCACCCCACGAGTGCCATCTCCTGTGTATACCTTGGGTATAATAAACAATTGGAGTTGACAACATCAGTGCATCGGTTCAACAATGCATGCACAGATTATAAACACTAATATGAAGACATGTTCCCATAGCTTAACCTGATCTTTAAAGATATATTTCTCAACAACGCTAAGTTATGCCTCATTCCATATCTTATTTAGGAAGGTCAGTTCTATTTTTTTTAAATTGTTGCGAGTAAATTTATGTTACGTTAAGAATTTTATTTTCTGTTAGGATTAGGATCATTGGGGTGTGTTAGTAGCCTATCACAAGAGGCGAAGGTTACACCAGCGATTCGCCAAGAGATGACTAGCAATCGAGCTTACATCATTCCGTCTCAGGTCATCACGACTCGAAGGAGAAACAATGCACTGAGCGCAGATTGCCTTCGAATCCAGACGGAGACTCTTCCCGTTCTTTGATGGCGCAACACTCAGCAATTGATCGACTGAAGAAACGAAGCGATCCCGTGAAAGTCTCGTGTACGAAACGGAACTGTTCAGATGGCGTTGTGAAGCTCCAAGAAGAAAAAAATTACATCTGCTTTTGCAATACGAGCGACATCACTAGGAAGTAGAAGTGGAGCGTTCAGTGAGCAATGCACAAATCCAACAGCAGTAAAATGTGGTGATACAAGTTGAAATATTTGTGACTTGCGTAGGGATTAAAAAACATAATTAAAGACTTACAACCTTTTATGGACTTATACACACACTATACACACACTATATATACTGTCTCTTATACACATCTAGATGTGTATAAGAGACAGGNTATATATATATTGCTCGTCACCAAGTCATCGCGGGTGGGATAAGATAAAGTTTGTAGCTTTCCATGTCTCAGTTGAAATAGATGTGGCGTTCAAAAAGGTCACCCGCCCTCTGCGACTAACCACCACAGTTGTAACATTCGGATACAGCAATCTGGATCCTATCTAGACGCTGTTCCTCCTATCTCAAATTCACGATGTTTCTAGTGAGTAAACTCACACAATAACTGAGCCTTACTTAACAACTCGTCATTTCGTGGTCCTAGTTGGCCGAAACGATAAAAATCCTACGGTGTATCAGTTAATAACTGCAATACATATACTAGTACTGTTGAAAAATAACCAATCTCATCCATTATGCTGTATACGTTTAAATATATGTCTTCCTTGCCAGAAACTAGGTATTTTTTGCAAGCTCGTGCATTGAAAAAGAGTAAATCACTGGTGCATTCAGACACTGGTGCTCATAAAATATTTAAAAGTAATGTTGAATTATTGAACAATGGTTTGTGTTTCGTTACATATCTTGTCGCAATTGTGCAATAGAAATACGAGATACAAAGGAAATCTGGTTCTGAATTATGGTAATAACATTTCATCTACACGAGATAAATACCCTAAGAAATATTTTCAATAGTCACCCATGGATGAAAGATGACAACGTATGGATGATGTATTTCTATATCACGGTAANAATGATGTCTCATTACTACATTCCACAAACAGACCGAAAGCATATAAATAAAAACTGATAACATAATATTATGATCATGGAGTTTCAGTAACTAAAGAAAATGCATTGAATTGGAATAAGCTAGAAGTTTAACAAATAAAAACATTTCACAGTCTCTAACAAGTACACAAGACTTGTGTATCTACGCCCCACGAACATGATTACAAAAATTATTTTCTGGACATGGAAGGTGGTATAATCTAACATTTATCCATGTTATATTTCTTTTGTAATTTGCTTAAAAATAAAAATTATATTCGATTAGCGGAAGTTCCTAAGCTTCCTCCTAGATTACGCAACTCACCATTCTATGATTCAGCAAACGTCACCGAATTCTTTTCAAAATGTGTTTTATTGGAGAAGCTACTTACGGTTCAACAACTTCCAAATCCAAGTATTACTACGTGACTAACCTAAACAGCCAAATGATCGATAACCATTCTAAATGTCATTCACAGCTTTCACGATATAGTAAGCGCACTGATTGGTACTTTCATGTTAGACCAATAGTATTATCTTGTCACGAGTCCAATAGTTTTTTCATATTATTATAATGACTCTTCTCTTTTTTTAACGAGTTTCAGTTTATTTTGACTTACTGAAACTGCAGAGTATTAAAAACTGCAAATAAAGACTTACTACCTTGGACGATAACGATATAATTTTTTACTTTTTAGAACACAAACTTTTCGACTCGTGATTTGAATAGTCGTCAGGGGTAACAAATCGCAACAAGAAACACAGCAACTGAACAACTTTTTTTTATTTATCTTAATTATATAATGGACGTTAATAGTACAAATAAAAACCAGTAATGAGAAAAGTAAAAGTTAAGAGACTTAATAAGAAGCACATAAGCTCACTATCACTTAGGTATCTCCAGTAACACAGTCTGCGTTTAAAGCATTACAACTGCCTAGGGCCAGTAACGACGAGATGAAATATTATACGTACTATTGGAACGCAAATCGACCCCTCAATTCTACCCACAACGACGACTCAGTGTGAGGAAGCGTCCTTGCGATCATAGGAAGTTGCGCGAAGCACCTGTATCGTAAATTGACTGACAGAACATGTGGTAACCGTTGGTTTCATGACGCTGATGAAGGTAGGGGGCGAGGGATAACGGGACGAAATAAACTCGTGAGCTGATTTGCATGCATTTGCGTACCAAGTGACGGCTTGACCGCACCTCCCCGGCTCCTTCAGGAACTTCGTTATGGTGGAAAAGATGCACAGGCCTCCTGTCAGAGATAAAACGAACTTACGCTAAGGTTATGATGTGCGTGCCTTCTTCACGCCAGGGTTAGCAAGGTATTCGTTTTACATACAAAAGGGTTGAGAAACAGTGGAGTAAGTCACATCTCGCTAAGTTTATACGGTAAGATATTTTTTGCCCTTTATTAAAAGGAATCCGTATTCCATTTCTAAGCTAACAAGAATCTGCAATTAATGATAAATCTGCACGAACAGTAACTCACTTCACAGAGTTTCTAGATACTTCATTTAATTTTGCGATATAATTTTCGGCGATACAATTACGCATACATAAATTATAATTTGAAATCGATCTATTCTACCACAAATCTTAGTACATTCATATTTTGTTTTGTATACAGCAATAGAATCTACAGAAGATCACAATTCATACCGCTATTTCGATACATACTTATGCGTAAAATGGTTCAATTGAAAGAAATCATGTCACGGAATCACAACAAAACTAGAATAATTTGCAATATATTCTCCGTTACTCCGTAAATAAATTAAATGAATCACGAAAATTCGCAAACTTAGGCGCTATATTATCTTAAGTAAATTACTTATACTAAGAACTACCAAATATTTGCTATCCAATCAATAAACGTAGAATAGACTATGCTTATAGACGAAACTAAAATATAGATACCAATTAAAGCTTCCAAGTAATCTTAAAAATACTCCCAAAATTATTTTTAACATTGCAACCCCATTGTACGAAACGAGAGAAGATAAACTGGTATGCATTTCAAAATAAAACTGATACAATCCACGTTACGACTTGCTCCTCGCTCATAAAACGCGCGTCCATAATCCGAGAGCGAGTAACGAACGTAGTTGGAAGCGCAGGTTGCCATAAACATTCGTCCGCTTCCAGACAACGAACGAAACGAAGGGAGGAGGACTCAACTCAATTTAAATCGTGAGCAGCGCGGTGCAAGGCATTGCGACGCTGATGACTGCCGAAACGATTATGAGGGATCGATCTCGTTTTCAGATAGAACTCCCGAGTATCGACGGAGGGAAAACATTGATTAGCTGCCTCCGGCGACACGTCGCTTCTTCGTTGAAGGCTACGAACTCGGGGAGAAGCTATCAACGTCGCGAAATATACTAAGGACATTTAGCGTAATTAAATCACGAAGACGAAAAATGATCGAATACTTCGAGATAATAAAAACAAAAATATAGCGTACTAGACTTTAAAATAATTAAACTACGACAATAAAGATAAGTTGCTATTATGTGAAATTTTATCCTTCATTTTTTGTTGACGTGTCAAATTTTTCTAAGCTATCGTAACAAATCATGGGTTTCAAATGAAGTTAGGGAAACATGTATGAAAGTAGGTATGAATGTCACTATATCTATAATACAGACAAAACGAAAAAAAAAAGAATAATTATTTTTCCAATCTTTTAACACTGTTTTAGAAAAATACTTCTGATAACAGAAGAAACTATTCCATAAATCTGTCTCTAATTTGCTGTTAAACTTCCAGACAGATGGAAATTCTGGCTCGGACACAGGTGTCAAGTAAAAAGCCTCCTGCTACATGAGAGCAGCGATTAAGTTTATCTGCCCCAGGCAAAATGTACGTCAGGAGTAGTATGTAATTTTATACCCCGTGGAACTGACACTCCGTGAATCGTTGAGCAAATAGGAGGGTCCTCGGTAGTTTCAACCATTGAGAAATGGACGCACACGGTCCGAGGTGCAGGCTTGCCTACAAGGATGTAATCGCTCTTTTAAGTATTTCACTAAGAAATGGCAAAAAGTAATGAAAAAGTGAAAAAATTTACCTATTCATCAACACTTTTCCTTTCACTAGTGTCAAATTCTTCAGACATTTTCATCAGTGCTGTAATACACAAAATGGCAAAGGGAAGTGAGCCTAAAAGAGAGGGTCATAAGTAACGCTCGTTATCAAGGTACAGAGAAACCAGAGTACATTAAAATGCATGTATAAGAAATAAACATGTATTAATTGCAACCATATCCTCCATAGCGAAATTGATGGATTCATCAGGAAAGAGGATAAAGGAGTCTGTAAAGAGGCAGCACAAAATCTCTGAACTTCGTAAGAGCTTCATGCTGAAGAAACTTGGAAGAGTACGAGAAGAGCACAAAACGCCAGGCACACCTCCTGGAGCCTTTCGAAGGCTTCTGTTACGCGAGTCACTTGTAATGCAAGCACTGCACTCGAAAGGGCTTCTCCCGTCATCTCGTCACTTCCAATCTGCGCTGCTCCGGAGATTACGTAAGGGCGGATTCACTTGTCCGTTTTACGCCGGCGTTCGTGGTACTGCGCGTATCAATCGCAAGTGAAAATCGCATCCGATCGCATGCAATGGGTCACATGGTGTTGACGCTGGAAATCGCAGAGATGTGTAACAAGACCCAGTGATTGAGTTATCTAATCAGTAATTAGATAATACAGAGTCGAGGTCGCATCTTACGCCCTCCGTGTGAAACATTTCCATTGGTTCTCTCCATACCGTAAAATTTCATTGGTCCCCTATGCCCCTAGCGCGCCAATACCACCATTCAAATGCCCAATGCAATGCAATGACATGAAAACGCCAATAATTCACGCAAAAAAGTGAAAATATTGTGATGTAACAACGTTTATACAACTAATACTTCCCCACTAAAGCATTTATTTATTCATAGAGTACTAAATGTGTTTTACTTTCTCATATACATAGTATATAGAAAGTATTGTAATCGTGAAAAAATTCCAAACACGGATTTTTGCGGAAATAGCCGTTTTGGAAACCCCCTGACTCCGAAAAAAATGGTTTCTGGCTGAACGTCCGTCTGGTCCGTCCGTCTGTGCGGCAGCATTCCTGACCAAATGGTATTTTTTTTTCATTTTTCGTATTTAGGGTAGAATTTACTTCTGACATAGGCACGTGTTTTCAATTTTCATTTTACTTCAATACAAAGGGCACCACATAAAGGCCAAAGTACATTTTTGTATATTTTTCAAAAA
>NNCF01127692.1:8879-25444 GCA_002313205.1 Laupala kohalensis | reverse complement strand
TATATATATATATATATATATACACACACCTCTGACATGATTAAATTTACTTCAATTTGTGAGTCATATTTCCTTTTTTTTCTCAACAATAATTCTAAGATTATGGCACAATAACTTTTTGTAAGAAAATCAACTTATCCGGATATTTTATTATTCGGACCGAATATGATCCGGACAATTCGAGTGAACTGTAATTCCATTCGGACACGATATGGGAAGAGGGGATACGATACTCCAGACTTTCCCAACATCGTGTATATAGTTGAAGTAATAATAAATTTATTGTCAAAAAACAGTACAAACTGCGTATGAACACGAGGAAAAAAAACTAATTTACTCTCCGGAAGCAAGCAAGGGACCATCCCATCAGTTCCGATCAAGGGCCCTAAGGCAGAGGCGGATTCAAAAAAAATTCAGCAAAAATTCCTAGATAAGATAAAAAGATAGCTGCGAGTTAAATACTAATAGAATGTCAATATGTTTGTAATTTTAAGCAAAAAATTACATGTACAAGTTATTATCGAACTATAGATTATTCTGAGTAGTGTTTAAAAATAATAAGAATTGAAATAACACTAAATTCACGATTTATTGTTACAATAAACACGCCCCTAGACAAAGTAGTTAATACATTCCCTACTTGAGGCTTCTATGAATACCAATAAATAACATAAATAATTGTAATGAAAAAAAGAAATGCATGATTCTACATTTAAATAAAAAGCCAGTAAATGTCCCATATTCTTTCGTCAAAATCGTAGAAACTTTAGAAAACCCATAGAAGGGCTTTTCCCATTGTCGCACCCATAGAAGTTGAAAGAAAAATGTTCTCATAATGACGAAAAATTATTCGAGAACCCAATTCAGCGATTTCAGTGTAAAGAAAGTGTTCAAAGACACAAAGCAATAGAACTTTCATTAAAGCCGAAGATTTACCGTAAGGAAGAAATTTTCTTCCAGTAAGGAAACGGAAGTCACCGATGGAGTCACGAACTTCATTGCTTTTCGACAAAAAAATATCGAAGGGTATAATCACAAAATAGAATAACCGAGGATACTCACATTTGGGGATAGTATTTCTATAAGAAATTATTATTTATAGCATCGGTATTATGTTTAATAAATGTTATATTTGTTATATTTTCCAGGTAACCATTTTCAGAAAGTTTGTAAGTTCTCCACAACAGCGTTTTTCTCCGTAATTCCTTTAGGCACTTTCATCGAAATGGATGAGATTGTTCGTTGTGTGCTTTCGGAGAATAAAAATCAGGTTGGGATGGCATATCCAAAGGTTTTGAAAAGTCCTTTCCTTTCACTGAATTTGGATATTACCCCAAATCTGTTCTCTCAGTTTAGCTTAATCGTCTCCGTGTAGTCATAAGCAGTTTTTTTTGATAAATTATCTATTAGTACAGATGAATGTCACAAAAGCAAGCGACCCAAGGAACCGAAGGGGCATGTCGAGTGACTGACTCACCTGCGCGGGTTGCGAGTCGGGTCGTCGTCATCTCCTCCGGCGCCCGAGTCCTGCAACAGAAGAGAGTACCGTTAGTCACGTCACAGAAGCCGCAACATAATCACAGCCAAAGTTCTCAAACACAACTACACCTCTCATTAACCGTTTCGACAAGAGAAACCTTCGAGAATTACAGAACAAATGTGTGTTCCGTTTTTGTTTAGACGATGTACGCAACACAAGGAATAAAAATAAAGTATAAGATACAACATTATAAAATACAATAAAATATAAGATACAACACAAGCATGGTTATTTACTCGGTATACAAAACCCATCTCCATCAAGTATACAAAACGACTTATATGTTATGACAAAGAAATTTCACACACACATAGCTAATTAATTCAGTGTAAGTTTTCAATTCACGACAAAACACAATTTATATGCATTTTAGTAACATTTTCTCTTACCTTAAAGTATTTATCTTTATTATATTTTCCATTCTCTAGTGTATTTTTATTTTTCATCTCTCACATGCGCAGTTCATAAGAAACCTCTAGTCTCAGTAAAATTGGGAACCTCCATAAAAAAAAAAAAAAAACAAATTACCTAATTTACAGATACAAGATTGATACCAGTCCTTTGTGTATTTCCGGATATCTATGCTCGAGATCTTTAGTATAGAAAAAAATCATTTGCTCGTTTTCGCTCTCATTACACGAATTGAAAATGCAAATAGAAAAAACCATAGTACGATTAACATGGACAAATTTTCCAAGGATAGTGCTGAGATAGCATATAATTGAATATTACATCACGCAACCAGAGACTAATCAAATGAAAGACACAACAAAGAAGGAACACTCCTTGTCTCTGCGATGCAGCTGCAAAGCTCTCTCCGTCAGTTCGTTTCTTCTTCATTCTCTGAAGCAAAGAGCGCACCAAGCGACTGAAAGGCGTAGCGAGGGTAACAAAAGAAGCTCATAGCCACACAGTAGCCAGTAGTCATCAGCCGCACATTAACACGGTTTGCTCCCCTTTTGTCGTGTCACGAGCTTATTTAGAAAGGTGAGCTGAATCCTTCACACTCCCCGCCATTCCTTGAGGTTCTTTTCCTAGCGGTTAATTTGTTTCGTTCATCCTCTCAAGTGGAGCTTCAAAGGTTTCCTTCGGTTGGACTCCCAGCGACCTCTCGTCCCAGCACCTCGAACGGCGAGGCAGGGGAACACGAAATTCACTTTACTGTAAGCAACTACACTATATTTCACAAAAACCAGGGTGCAAAAAATGCACGAATGCACTGGAATGTCAAAACAAGAATGCTGAAATTTAGCAAACAAGGAATTTTCCCAGAAAAAAAATTTCAAATTACTCTGAATGAAATATCGAAAGTTGAATAATCGAATAAATTTTCATTGTATTTACACTTTACCACCGTGAATTCAGTTTCTACCTTCACTTCCAACCTTTTATTTATTACATTGATATTTCTCTCAAAAGCCAAAAAAGAATTCAAAATGCATATATAAAATATAAATTTTACGTGAACCGTCTGCGATGGCCATACGAGAAGTTTATCGGAGAAAATTACGACTTAATCGGTCTTGTGTAAGACAAAGATTTTTTCACGCATTTTTCATTTCACGAATCTACACATATATACGGTAGTTTAAATTTATAAAACAAAACTAGACGAGTATAATGGAAAATGGCACCCTGGCCTCAAGGAGGAAAGTACGTATCCAATAGTCCGTGAAAATGCTAGGAGATGGCAGCACAATGATGCATTCCGTACGATAAGACCCGCCGATCTTTCATTTCTGTATTCACATTATTCACATTCAATTCCTTCCAGTTCAGTGTTCGGAAAAAAATCCGAGAAAAGGAATGTAAAAGAATCATTTTCTGTTATATAAAGGAAACCCCGTGAAACGTGTATTTACTCCCAAGCTGTAGACATGATCAATCGAGAAGGGAGGAAATCTACAAGTTCCTAGTTTTGGCGCTTTTGCTTTCTAAAGAGCAGAACATTGTTGAAAATTTTTATGCATTCGAGCATCATCTGAACAATATGAATCGCATATCAGTAACCATGGTACTCTACGTTATATAACTACGATCAAAGATATGATCAATTTATATGGTCGGAAAATATTATCAAACAATGTATAGTCCCATTACAATACGTCATATTATAAATAGTCATATTTAGGTGATGTAAGTGCGTTGTGTGACTTCTATAACAACAATTTGTTTATTGCTTATAAGCCAAAACTGGAAAAAGAAAACGAAACAATTGTGGGTTAGACCGCGGATTACAAGACGCGATAAGTCGGGCATCTACAATAATTTATTGAAAGAACTTCGGTGCTTACACCCCCAACCATTATGTAAATTATTTAAGAATGGATGAAAATTCCTTTCGTTTTGTAGTAACCAAAGTGCATACATTTATTGCAAAGGAAAATATGCATACGAGAAATAAGTGTGGACTGGCCAATTGCACCACTTCGATTTTTAACAACTTTTTGAGAATCTTTTTCTAGTTCACAGTATAGTACACCAATACCCTAATAGCGCAAACCGCTTATTTGTATTTTTGTTATCTTTATGTTACACATTACAAAGAACCTCATTTGCCTCGTAATGTGAAATGGGAAGCTTCGTTGCCGCAATCCTCTCACTGAAGTTCCCCACTTCGTCTCCAGTGCCACCTTTGCTCACAATATAACTGCAGTATGATCAAAGATCGCAGGTTCTCTCAACGAGAACCTAAGTTATAAATATATGAACATGGTTGAACAATGATCAAAGCTTGTGTATTACACAATCATATCTGTGATCATAGTTATACGACATAGAAATATGACCGTGTAATATCGGCCTTCATGAAAGTGATTCTCGATTTCCGCAAGCAGCACGCGATTCGAGGCGAATGATTCCTTCGTTTGCACCATCAGGCCGATCCCTCGCTGTGGCGACAGATGCGTAAGCGATTATCGATACGACACGAGGTGGCAAGGAAGATGAATCGAGAGGGAAGGTTTCCAAGGGCGATTCGCCAAGGGACTTGTGGGGTGAACGCCCTTCTAGGGCTCAAGGCAGAATCGTTAGATCGTCGACACGACCGCCTTCACGCCGACACGTTTTTTCATTGCTCATCTTTTCCAATCTCAGCAGTTACATCAATTCAAAAGTGATCATCACGAATGTTAACACGCGTACATACTTCTTAAATTCCGGGAATCTTTAAAGATGCCAATGATCTTTTATCTTCTTAATATTTCACACCAGAAGACCGACAAAGATAGTAGAAAAAATCAATTGTATTAGCTTATAACTTTCCAATCGTAGCTGTAATAGAAGTGAAAATTAAATTCGTTATAATATTAATTTTTCTGAGATAATGTAAATATTTATTCGATAATGCCCTCTGCTTTAATAAGGAAGATACACTCTATCCAGGCCTTAGTTGAATTACGACAGACATGATGTGCTAATTGTCAATATTACTGTCTACGATCATATTCCAATTTGAATATTTTGAATGACCTTGTAAGTAGATTGGTTATTTATTAGCCAACTATTGGTCTACTATAACGTGCGCATTGCCTATTGTAGAAACATTTCTGTGGTTCGATGGTTTCTCTTATTCATTGCGAAATTATTAAAACAAAACTGTTTTATTGTTAATAAAAAAATTGTATGATTAATAACGAAATTATAATTCTCCCCCTCCATTTAACAGAATCTTTCTTTCTATTGAATTCAAATTGACACAGAATGCACATAGATCATTGACGTATATCATTTTCAATTATTCAAATTACTGCTTCTTTTCTACACCGGATAAAGGTACAGGATATTGAAGAAGTCGAGAACTAATGTTGCATTCAAAATGAAATACAGCATATACTAAAAGAAATCTCATCCCTCGCCCCATTCATAAAGCGATGTCGCAGTTCTTTAGTTTCAGACACGAGTCGAAGCATAAATTTACACCAACACGACGTGTACAACACGCTCGCAAACAAATGCTGCGTGAAAGCAAGCGCGCGTGAGATACAATGCAAGGTGTCGCATGCATTAGCAAGCGAATGCAGCGAGCCAGCGAGCGACGCTACGCCGAGCATCCCGGGAGCACAGGCGAACACGTGACCTAACAACAACAGCGGCGGCAGCATTACTCAAGAGCACGGCGATCATATCGAATGAAAACGCTTACAATGTTACACCACTCGTGCTTGCTTCGAGCTTCGAACTCACATTGACGAATCCACGTGGGGAAGGGATGGACTAGACTGGAAACCGCCCAAATGTCTGCTCACTATTTTTTCCATCATATTTGTTAATATACATTTATTAATAAAAACAATTATACGTGTTTTATCAGTTTTTAATGCTAGATAAGTTTGGAATTTCATTTATTTTTAAATTCTTTTGTTCCGTCAAAAACATTCATCCTGCGATCGATAGTTAGACAGGAAGGCCAGTCCAGACCTGTGTAGAGGTATTTATACCCCTCATCTGACTAAAATGCTGTATATTATTTGAGATATCTGAAAAATTACAAACTTTTAAAATGTTAAACATTATTTTTTATAAACAATTCACTAAGCTCTTTATTGCTATCCTTGCCCCATACCCAAAATAAATGCTTTGATATCCCCATGGGTGCCTGGTAAGTACACTTTCAGGACACGTATCGTAATAGTTTTTCTTGCAAACTATGAAAATAGTCAACAATTTATGTGCGTTTGGGGGAATGGGTAATCATTTGATTTTAATGTATTATGTGAATGAGGAACTGATAAAGTTTGGCGATGATATCTCCTTATGTGACCGATATCTTTCCCCTACACTCCAAGAAACAATCGACAGATAAAAATCGGAATAGGATTTGGAAGCGCTTACATTATATTTATTTCCGGTAAGCCAATACCACACATGAATAACACACATTTCGAAAAAGTTAAAAAACGTTTCACCCACAATAGTAAGTAAGAACGGCTTAACCGTTTTTGTTTCTTTTTTCGCTACATCATACAACTTTCGATACGCATTGACAGGTTCTGCACGTGCTTTTCTGGTAAAACAGTAAAATCTGTCTTTAATTCTTATAACTAATTAATACACTAATTATTAATATATTAAAAATATTAATAAAGGCATGTGTTAATAAAAGATTTTATCGACATCCACCATTCTTCAACCCAGTTTTAATCTCTGTCTCGCTGAACCAGGGGTTGTCGACACAAGAGCACACAAGTGCAGGAACATGTACAAGTGCAGGAACAATCATAAGTGGTTTCAATTCCACTTCTCCCACGTGACTACTCATCGTCATTTGAGTAAAGCAGAGAAACAAAAGCTAAGGATAGCCCGTGCGTATCCGAAATTTTCGCGCGGCAACACAACACCCTCCGCCGATTGAGCAAAGAGGAAACCACAACACGAAGGTCGCTTCCATAATTCGTTTTGTAATTCATGAATTCACGCAGCACTGCTCCGTTGCTGCCTCCACACAAACGCCTTCGCTAATGAGCACACACCACGCGGATTGGCGTTGGCAACAATGAGGAAATGAACACCTTTCTTCTTCTAAACTCACTTGAAAGAATGCAGGGGAAAATGATAATAAAATCCCACAGTACAAAACTCCTAAACGAATATTATAAAACAGCATTATAATAACTTATTACAGAAATGTTCTAACAAACTGTATGTACGATACATTTTGAACATGGATATCATGGCCCGAAGAATGGTTTATTGTATTTCATATCTTTTTCCGATCGATATATGCAATAAGTGAACATCAACGATAAGATGCATGTTGAAAATAATATAAATTCTACAACAATTATTTATTTAATAGCAATATACCGAAGTTTAAAGAATATTCAAATATTATTTTTGAAACCGTATTAATTTGAATTGTATTACACATGATCAGGGTAACAAAACCTATCTGTGAACTAGTATAGAACTAGAACAACCAGACACACGAATCTCGTAAATCAAGAAACATATATAATTTCGACTGTATCCTCTTAAAAAAAACAATAATTCCTATTAAAAATTCCGTAAAGAAAAGATGAAATAATTACGTGTTTGCTGAGGTAAACATTTCCGAGTTTAATAATCAAGAGGTAAAAAATATCTAAAACGCGCCTTCCTTGACTTTTCTGAAATCCTGTTCCTTATTAAACGTTTTCCAAAAAAAAATTATCACAAACTAATGAGTACTATTACAACTGTTCGATATAAAAATACGAAGAGGGGTCTAGGGAAAAAAGAAAGCATCTTGCATAGTATGCATTAAATACTGAACTTTATTATCCAAAAATGAAGAAAACTATATCAAGGTTAAAAGTAAATAAGGACGATATGAACGTTCCAGAAATGAATTATAATCTCTCCTATATCAAAAGTTAATTTCGCGTTGGCATATTAATCCTCACACAAGGTATCAAAAGACTACACACAGACAGGATATGTGACAGGCCCGTGAATCTTAAAAACGATTTCCTCATCCTATAATCGATAAGATAATCTGAAAAAAGAAATTCTTATAACGCTGAATATGCATAATTGTAGTTCTGAAAGAAAATACATAATTTGGCCGTAAAGAAGCATATTGAGCGAAGAATACGTGGAGGTACCTGGATCCCTGCATCCACCGGTCGATGAAATCTCTTCTCTTCTGCGTTACTCTATCCCGACCCTCTTCTCCACGAAGAGAGTGAAGCACACAATAGCGTCGTGTACAAGAGAGGTCAGGGACACATGCACACACGTCCTTATCCCCTCCCTCAACTCCTTTCCCATTCATTCTCCATTCACTTAATGATAGCCCTCGTCTTCCCTAATTCATCCCATGTATTGCCAGATCTTTCATTATCACGTCACGCTGTAACACGTGGGGCGAGGCCACTTACCACGGAGATTAACCATAAGGAGAGTTTTCATTTACATTCGTCATTCGAATCAACTTCGTACGAACGATATGTATCCTGTCATGTCCCAGGTTATTTTTCTTTCGTGACTTTTACTCTTCGAACATTTCACAAAGCACAAGAAAAAATCTTTCCAGTACTCTGACTCAGAATAAAGATAATTGAAGTCCCTTCCTTCAGTCATGATGTTCAAATATACCAGATAAATCAGAATAACATGAGTTTTAATTCACTATGGTGCCTTCTTGCTGTCCCATATGAGCTAATTGAAAGGAAGAAAAGCCGGTCACATTTCCAACAGATCGATCTGCCAGCTCAATTAGACGAAGAAGCCTGTCGCGTAGCATAAGGCGCTGGACTAGATTCCTTGTCAAGCGTGAGTAGTTTTTCACAAATTAATTATCATCAAGGTTTGCGTATACAGAGAAACACATACAGAGAAAAATAAAATACAGAAATCGCATAATCATAGGTGAAAGGTAAAAAGGAAAGAGGAAGGAAAACGCGAAGGACATAGAACAGCATATTGGCATACTACACAGAACTAGATTACACAGACACATAATGGAGTGTCCAGAGAGAAATTTGTGACCGAGAGATAAATGTCACTCGTCAGTCTGCACACCTTGCTTTTTCCTCGTACACACGGCTCCCTATAATTGCCACTTTCTTCACGACACCCTCTTCGATTCTTCTCGACCCCCACCCCACTGTCCTTGTGCTCTCGAGCTTGGAGGTCGAGAGCCCTTGGGGGTTCGTGGGTGCGCTGGCCCTTGGAGCCCTTTCTTCGCAGCCAGCTGCGCGCATACAAGCCGTTCTTTTGTCTTAACACAAGAGGCCTCTGGCAGGGACATTAGCAGTATGCAAGGTTAGGTTCTGCAAGCTATTTCAAAATACTTTTTTCAAGTTGAACTAAGCGAAGGCGAATATGATTATACACACATCTTGATCTTGGTAAATTTGCCTTCATTAAAATGCATTCACAAGATTAAGCTCATTCATCCTGTATATCTTCGGAATGCAGTGAATTGATAATTTAAAAACATAAATCCTTTTTATCTTCAACCAACCGGAACTAACAGTACACAATTAATTAAACAATGGAAAATGATAAGTTAATGAATCAAGGTACGAGATATCAACAAGAGAAACTGACGGAGTATCCCCATATTTGGTAAATAGTGCACAGCGATGCATAGGAAACCTAGCACCAAATCCAACATCGAGAGGAATCGAACAGTATTACGTATTACAATGTAATTCAATTCAATTCAATACGGCTTTATTTTAACATAAAGTATACAATAATATGGCGGGTCTTAGGGCCCGTGCGCCATACAGATGATCTAAAACCTACTGTGGGCTGTGCATACTATACCCTAGTATTCACTCTCAATGAACTGAAACAGTAACTAAAAATAGAAATATTTAGCGATTTCGATTACTAGGGGGGGTAAGTAATATCAGTAGCAGAAAAAAGAAAATTAATACGTGAAATAAGTAATAAGAAATTTAATACTATTATGGCTATGTTATTTTAATTTTAAATCTCAGCTATTGGTATATATACTTATATGACTGTTTCGTTCATTGAGCACACACAGTTGGGAAACACGAAAACCAACGGTTAGGGCAAGCGCGCTAAGCACAAGAAGGAAAATAACGATTCCACGTTTTATACGTTACGAAACAGAATTTACGGAAATAATTACTCACTGCATTCTACTGGGTAAAAAACAAATTTGTTTGAGCACCCCAATGAAAGTCAATTCAAGTCAAATGTGAGCATAGTGTTACGAAAAAGATAATCGAAACGCCGAATCATAGCATCACTGAGAATGTTTGGTAGAAGCTTAGGATTCCAATAATGAAGAGGACATCGTCGCAAGTGAATGGCTCATGTTTTGTTTTCTTCTCTTTTCTAGAAATGGTGCAGCCATCGCATCGAAACGAAGAGTCCTGTAGAGCCGTTGGGCGTCGTTGTATGCAGATGTATCTATAGCAGGATGTGGAACGGATGCGGAAACAGACTCCACGCTCTTCCTTTCCTTGCATATGCACCTACTCCTTCCTTCGATTCAGATCGAATGACAGGGAGCTTATGACTATCATACAGACATTTCTTGTAAACAAATAAAAGTTTCCAAATACAAGAAAAGGAAGAACATAGTTGCGGATGACCAAGGCGGCAATGATTAATGTGCTCAGCTTATGAGTACCTCTCCACAGTCTTTTGGACTGGGATTTTATAATACTACAAACTAAGTCGTTGGGAAGCGTGACACTAAGGTTATGATACTGTCAAATACCACGATTTTTTTCAAATAAACAGCAGATATGCGTCATACGTTTCGATGTTTGCCGATAATCCGCAAAGCACACGCTTCTTGTCTGCCCAGAAAGAGCAAATTATGTATCAAAAGACTCAATAATTTAGCACAAACGCTGGTAATCTTTTCTATCTATAAACAAGATTCAGTCCATTACAAAGCCAATTTGATTCAACAGCGTTAAGATACTTAACACTGTAAAGATACTACGTGTTTTATACGATTGTAACTGTATACGATAAATTGTATAATAATTTTGATAAGAAAAATATAACAGGTTCAACAATTCTCACACGAAATATAGAGTCAGAAAAATTCTTAATAATTAAACTCGGACGCTACAATACAATAAAATATTTGCCTCAATAGTCCAAGCTGAGCTCTCACGGAACTGACGAACTTAATTGTCAACATCCGTGATCGATTTTATGGCAGAAGGAAATACAAGCCAATTTTATGATTAAAAATAATGTAATAAATGAAGAGGTAATACATGTTAAGACGAAGGAACCGTAATAGATCGTGCGCAATATTCATCTAAATTATGAAGATTCCATAAAATGTATTTCCTCAATTAACCACATAACCAATCTTTCTTCCTTACCGAGAAAACAGGAGACCGGAAGACGTAATACTTATTTTAACGGTCCCGAGTTGAACTCCAGTTTTAAAAAACGTAGCGAATAACCGGGTGGGGAGAGTGTGAGGCGAGTGGTTGGGCGAGTTTTTTCCGCACGTCCTGCACCGCCCCTCGCCCGCTCCTCCCGCGCCCAACGTCCCAGAGACAGGTGCACGAGTCCTGCGTCGAATGCTTGCTACGCTTGCTTCATCGCTATCTTTCGCTCGAGAGGACAGTCCATGTCGCACGACACAAAGAGTCCCATCGCTCCACGAAGGGCGGACAAACAGACATGCGATTAAATGTGCGTGATGTCTGATACGCGCTGTCTGAGACAGTACAGGTACAGATTCAAGCAGGGGCGAGTAAACGTTCAGAAAGAAGAGGAAGCTGAACCTATAATAATAGCAATAATATGCCTGCCGACTATGTAGGAAAAAACAAGAAACAATAGACCATCTTGTTTCAGGATGCCCCATCTTGGTTACGAATAAGTATTATGCAAGGCGTGACAGTTCGTTCATATATACATTGGCATAAAAGTAAAGCTTTCGGATTCACCTTGAATGAAAACTAGTATGAGCACGAACCTAGTTCCGTGAACTCCAATGAGGAAGGTATAATTCTCAGGGACCAGCAAATAAATACCGACAGGACAATAAATAGACCTGACATTGTTCTGAGGGATGAGGAGAGTAAGCAGTGTCTTGTTATTGATGTTTCTGCTCCCAACGACATGAATGTTGTGAACGAGGAGACAGAAAAAACTGCTCAAATATAAAACGACCTGGCTACTGAATGCCAAAGAATGTAGAGAATGAAAACAAAAGTCAACCCTATTATTTTCGAAGCCACAAGAACAGGGAGCAAATATATAGAAGACAACCTTCAGAAAATTCCTGGAAAGGTGTATCAATCTGAGGTCCAAAGAATAGCCATCTTGGGGATGGCTCATATAATACGGAAAGTGCGCTCCTAAAAATTTCTCAAGGAGACGAAGCCTAAGGGAAGTGGAACTTCTTTGGACGCGTAACGAAATACTAACCAGTTATGCTGAGAAGGAATTCCAAATAATAATAATCAAACCAATAATAAAACCTTTAGACCTGTGCGGTGAATACCACTCCTATGAAATAACTATCATAATAATTGTTCAACACATCACACACAAACATTTATCATTTCTTCTTAATTACCAAATCTTCTTAATCCATTTTGCCTCTACTTCAACCCTACTATTTGTCTTTTATGCAGCCTCATGTCTTTGCATCTTACAATGGACTATTTGCGAAGATGTTACTATTATTAATAAAAAATTTAATATATAGACTTCATGAAATGATTTCAAGAGTAGTGAAGGAAACATCCCAACAGACAGGTCATGCCGACACAAGTTATCAAGGCTCAATTGTAATAGAAGTACTAAGGAATGAAATAGAAGTTTACAATTAGGTTTGGCGAGCATCTCTGTAAGCCGGTTCTACGGCAATGCGAATGACGAGACTGGGAGATTATTCTTTCGATGCGGCCAAGAGTAGAGTACGATTGTTTGCCACTCATCATCATCTTGGACACAAACGTAACAAAAGAGACATCATGTTGCAAGAATTTGGGAGTTATGATCAATCGTATGACCCATGAAGTTCTTAACAGCAAATACAATAGTTAAGTCACATTTTTTTATTGTTGGTGAAGATTCTTAGAGGTGGGGAAGAAGACCATCCAGTATTTTTGAAGGCTATTGAATCCTTTACTTTTTTCTACTTTTCTGTATCAGTGAATTGGTCTGCGATTATAATTCCACATTATTCTTTTGTGTTCAGGATTAACCAGACTGCCACTGAAGTTGGAGAGAGAGAGAGAGAGAGAGAGAGAGAGGACGGTGAAGCAAAGACCGCCTGACACACCCGCAATCTGTCAACTCTCCACAGAGACATCAAGCGACAGCTCCGCTTGACAGCCAGCGGTGGACGCACACGCGCAGCGATGAACAGTAGGTTGGGAGGCCATTGTGATCCACTAAATCAATGGAAGCAACAAAGAATGCGCAGCAGAGAGAAGGCGGAAGGGTGGATTTGTCAGATGAATAATGACAATAGTGCATATAAAGTCCCGTCGTTTCCCATTATTATTGAAATAAGTTTTGTGACTAAAATTAAATATTCTCACTTCCACTAGAGTACTCACAATATTTAATAAATTCTATACATTTCTTTCAAATACTTACGAATATGGATCAGTATGACTTACAAAATTAATATATGTTCACATCAAGCAGCCAAAGGACGTGCAGAAACATTTTAGAGGTATGTCCATGTAAAATTGTTCGAGCAACGAATATGCTATCTGCACAAGGACATCGAGATCTTTGCGGTTAAGTAGGTCCATTGGGTAATAATTTTTTACAAGTTTACAACTTTCATACACTCATATCTGGACTTTGACAAAAAACTGAAACAAAAATTTTGACTGCTTCACAAGCAGTTTGTTACTGATTTACCAAAATATATTGGATAATTTTACGGAAGAATTTGAGAAAACGTAAAGATATACACTCGAGTTAGCAGCACAATGTCTGTCGCTTCAATAAGTAGAGTAAGAATCAATCAAAATCACGCAATGACAATGCTACAGGCTGATAATAGAAGAGATTGATGTGAATGACGGAAGATGTCGTTGGGTCAGTGATGGTAATCGAGGAACAAAACGCGATACACACGAGACGGCAGGAAGACTGAACAGAGGAGATACCGCTTTTGCAATTTACGTACAATGGTAATATCTGTGGGAATAAATTTGCAAACTAATTACAGCCACGTTTTCAATTTCTATTCCATCACCACTATAATGTCTGGATTTCCAAACAATTCATGGTTCCATAATAATAATAATAATGACATAATCCATTAAAAACAACACATGAAAAAGGAAATTCTCGATATATTTTCAAGATGGACAAAAGATTGTACATTCACTGTATAGTTTCGCTTCGTAATTCTAATTATTTCTACAAGCATATCCATCACAGTGATTTTACTCCGCCTCTTTTACGTCTTCGTCCCTTCACTCCAACTGTCTCCTGGAGCCTCCTCCTCATTCCCATCAACGTCTCCTCCCCTCTCACTCTCTCCTTTCGACGAGAAACGACGTTAGTCGCCCAAGGCGCGAATCCTGCCGCAGTCACTCACTGGACGCGATAGAGGACTTGAAGCGCACACGACGGAGGCGCAACAAGTGCTTACTGGTCGTACCGAAACGATTGTTGACCTACCCGACAGCGGTGATCTAGTGGTAGCGTCTTCGCACCCAAGCTTAAATCCTCGACAAATCTAGGTTCCGTACCACATGNAGCGGTGATCTAGTGGTAGCGTCTTCGCACCCAAGCTTAAATCCTCGACAAATCTAGGTTCCGTACCACATGTTCCCTCGCAACCCAACATCTTCCCAATCACAATGCCCAAGTAATGGTTAGCATGCCTCAAATGGCCCGAACCTCGCCGTAAGAAATGAAATAAACACTCGAGAAATTGAAACATTCCCGAGATAACCCCTCGTCACAAATGTAGCCTACCTTACAGACCGGAAGTATTTATTTTAAAACAATGTTATGTCTCACTTCTTCTCTAAAAATAAATAGACTAAGTGTTGGATTAAGTCACAAAACGACAACCATTATTTAACAATTTTACAACAAAAATATTTCATCGTATCTCACTCTGCTCTTAAGCGAATAAGAAGAAAACCGGTAGTATATCTCTGTCTCTGTGTCGCTTAAAGAGAAAAGGATTGAATATAGAAGATTGTGTGGTATACGTATTCATTAAATAACAAAAAAAATTAATGCAGAAAAAATTGCTTGGGCTAATCAAGAAATAGATTTACTTTATTTACCAACAATACCGATCTCCATTGCGATTATAATCCATCTAATAAAGACTCAACCAAACTTGACGAGAACGCATACAAAACAGTCGATTTTAGAACAAAAACTGCACTTGCCTCTTAGCACAGACTTCTACAGTCAGGAAACGCTATTATGTGGCGTAAGTTGTAAAAATATCGTTCAGTATTAATAAAAATACATCATTACGCCACATACCTTTCAATCAACATGAAATGAGTTCCTTTACAAACAACGCAAGTCCTAATTCCATCCTAAAAAATATTCGTACTAAATTATTGCCAAAAAATGTACCAGATTATGAAAAAAGGTACTAGATCTTCCTTTTTAAAATTTAAGATTCAATTCCACACGACCATCCTAACTAAAAACGTTGAAATGAGATATTTATAATAATGAGAGCTTACGAATATTTATATCAGTCGGAAAGGATGTTGCAAAATTAAGAACGTGCATATTTTAATTCTCATACATTTTTTTCGAAACTCACGTGCCTCTGTATTCCAGATAGGATTTCCAAGTTCTGTACGTTGAAAAATCAGTCACACTCAATTTAGTTCAATATTTACTCACATTTTCACTTCTTCAAACTTGTTAGAATTGCCTCGATAATAATGGTATTTCGTCATGTTAATAATTCAACAACACCACACACACACACACACAAAACTGGTGAAAGAAACAGGAGCAGATTTTTTATTAATATTTAAAGATTTTACCTACAGGGATTTTCTTATCAAAAGCATTTCCACATTTTGATTTATTCACTATTATCATTTATGTATAGACTTAGATGCCATTCTCGGTTAATTGTTCCTAAATAGTTTATAATAATAATAAATTTATTGTCAAAAAACAGTACAGACTGCGTATGACCACGTGGAGGACAATAAACTAATTTACTCTCCGGAAGCAAGCAAGGGACCATCCCATCAATTCCGATCAAGGGCCCTAAGGCAGAGGCGGATTCAAAAATTTCAGCAAAAGTTCCTAGATAAGATAAAAAGTTAGCTGCGAGTTATAATACATATATAATGTCAATACGTTTGTAAATTTTCATGTACAAGTTATTATCGAACTATAGATTATTCTGAGTATAGTGTTAAAAAATCATAAGAGTTTAGGATATTTCGACCTGTTGATATCTATCTTTTAAATAAGAAGTTAGCCATTTATGTGGAAGTCCATGAATGCCTAAAGAATGCAATTTGGAAAGGAGAATTTCGTGATCGATGACATCGAATGCTTTAGATAAGTCAAGAAAAACACCCTGAGGATTTTCTCCACGGTCTAGAGA
>NNCF01127691.1:526275-539901 GCA_002313205.1 Laupala kohalensis | reverse complement strand
GTGGTGGAGGAGGAGGAGGCAGCTGTCGCGACGCGGATGTGGGATGTTGCTGGTCTCGAGAAGCAGCGGCAACAGCAGCAGCAGCAGAGTAGCCGTCCGTTTGCCTTACCTTCAACGCCTCCTCGTGGGTGATGCCGGAGAATGGAGTGCCGTTCACTTCCAGGATTGTGTCGCCCGGTCGCAGTCCCGCACGCTCCGCCACGCTGCCTTCTTCCACGCGCGAGATGTACACGCCCACGCCTGCGCAAACACCACGACAGAATTTACGGTTAAAATGTAGTGACATGGGACCGCGTAGGTGTCCGCNGCCTTCTTCCACGCGCGAGATGTACACGCCCACGCCTGCGCAAACACCACGACAGAATTTACGGTTAAAATGTAGTGACATGGGACCGCGTAGGTGTCCGCGTTCGGAGTCACTAGAAACTTGATTGTCTGGGACAAAACGCGTCTCGGTAGACATGACTACCAACGTTTCGGTCATTTTGTCGAAAATATTTAAATGAGAAACAAAGTTACATATTTGACCTGATGACCGAAATGTTGGAAGTTATGTCTACCGAGACGCAGTATGTCCCCGACAAAATGTTTACATTAACAAGATTACTACCAACGTTTCGACCATCTTGTCGAAAATATTTGACGCGATGACCAAAATTAGTTGTGTCTATGAGACACAGTCTGTCTGAGACAAAAAAGTTTACTTTGACTGGATAACTAGACATAACTACCAACTTTTCGGCCATCTTATCGAGAATCTTAAGCGAGATGGCCGATACGTTAGTACTTGAGTCCACTGAGACGCGGTTTGTCCCAGACAAACAAGTTTATATTGACTCCGGCCGCGGAAACCTATGTTTACATTTGACGCAACTCTACGGTCTTGGTCCCTTCGTGGCTACGGTGTTAGCGTGCTCGCTCATCAACAATTCATCCCGGGTTCAATTCACGATGGGGTCTCAAAACTTTGTAGCTTTTCACATGAATGTCCCAATTCATATTGCCGTGACTACTGAAAAGCGAACCCTCCTTCTTCTACCCACTTTCTACTGCTCCTAGTATCAATAACTCTATCTATTACAGACAATACTGACAACTACTACTAACCCCTCCACGTGGGTCAAGTTGTTGGTAAACCCAGTTAAGCGGTGCACCTACTAACAATGACCTACCACCCAACTCCTATCGCTCCATGTAGATAAGCTTCAATAGCACGCAACATTTACCCACTTACTAATAATTCAATGAACAAACTATACGGGGAGGAGACTGCTAAGAAATGTGTTGTATCAAAAAGTTCCTTTTATTTTTCTGGTTGGCAATAACTCTTTCGAAATCTATTCCCTGCCTGACTATGAGCTTTAACACGTGTATCTCAGGCAATACGACTGCGATCAATTACGAACAAGAAAACATCTTCCAGAGCAGAAGTATACGTAAAAATATATAGCACAACAAACTATAACACACCACAAAAATTGTAACTAGAACACTCTTTCCACACAGGTTGACTAGGCAAAATTAAACAAAAAAACCTTGAGCGCAAATATTTACAGAAAGTTCATAATAAATTGCAGTAGGATCTTGAACGAATGAAACTTGTAATATTGTTACGCATCAACGTACTATTGTTGAATTATGCAGTTGTACCATTATTTTCTAATTACTAGCCATAAACTTATGTTAATGATATGAAACTATTTAATGTAACTTCAACTATTCTCAGCATTCTTCTTCCTCATCTTCAACAAAATCTTTAAAGTGTGTTCATCCATACTAATATATAAATGCGCAACGCGAAAGTGTGTATGTCCGTTTGCTATTTAGTCACAGAATTGATCGTATTGAAAATTGGCAAAGATATACTTATGATGTTCAGAATGAACATAGACTAACTTTTATTTTTAAATTCGTAAAAATAAAGATAGAAATGATTTTGACCACAAACGTTGTTAAAACAGGGCAAAAGAATTATATTCGATTACGCTGCCGAAACGGTTAGAGGTAGGTGACAAGTATGAAGGCAATATTGTTCGTCTAAAACAGTTTTACAAAAAAATCCGTAACAACATATGACTGTCTACAATGGTTTACCTACATTATCGATAAAACATTATTAATAAATAGAAGTGTTAAAATACTTCAATTTAAGAGAGTTATTAAAAAAGGAAAATAAATCAATCGTAATCAAATTTAAAGGGTTATTTATTTTGTGCATTAAAAAAAGATAAGAAACACATGTGAACCGTAAATTGTCGACGAATAGATTAGATTATACACGAATTTCAATGAACTGACGCAGTTGCTCGTGCCTCGGAAGCGAAAATTCGACTTGCGAGGTGGTGTAGTGTATTCAGTCAAGTTTTGTATTAAATTTGTATTATTATGAATTTGAAAAATTAGGTTGCTGTACATGTTTAAAAAAAACAGTAAGCAAAAGTATTTTGATCTTCCCATATTTATAAATTTTAATTTTTCCAGAGTAAAGGAAGATAAAACTTTGTGAGAACAATTCCGGGCAACGCCAGGTAATCAACTAGTGGTACTATAAAAATACTTTTTTAACAAAACTTTTATTAAGATGTATTAATTTTAATTCATACTACATTGTGGATTTCCCGCAAGTTTTAGAAATGTCACTTGTACCACCATTTTTCTAAAACCTTCAATTAACATAATACTTTTCCTCTGCTGAAATACATGAATCAATCAAACAAATCCTGAAAAAAACATTTAAGAAACACATAAAACATATAACGTACTCTTTTAAAAGTAAATTTTACATTCACATTTGACAAGTACGATTTTCATTTGTAAAATCTTTTTTTGTGAATAGCTTTAGTTTAATCTATATATTGTACAGTTGATATATACATTATACATTATTCTGTTATATTTTAACATTATATCTTGAGTAGTTCCTAAGAATCTTATCCTTTTCAATACTTACACTTCTTTGACTGAAAAACTTTTCGAAGTTACGAATTATTACTGTTCCCGTGTCTAGAGTAGCGCTCCACCTGTCGTTAACAACGCTTGACCTTCAGCCGGTCAGCTGCTTGCGATCACTGGCTATTGCCCTCGACAGCTTGTCTTACGCGACGAACTTACAGCAATATTTCTAACCGTGAAATCGTTCTTGGAACTCTCGTCTCGATGTTAACAAACTGAACTGATGAATCAAACCTTTTCATGGCACTGCTCATATCTGCAACTCCTTACGGGAACCAATCTTTTCTTGAACGCAGAAGAATATTATTTCGTAATTGCTATGAGATGTAGCTGGTCGTACTGAGATTGTTCACCGAAATCGTACACTACTGGATAATGTAAATGGGATTGCAACGGATAATACGTACTAATATATAAATGCGTAACGCGAAAGTGTGTCAGTCTGTTTGCTAATTGATCACGACAAAATCATGGAACCGATCGCGACGAAATTTGGCAAGGAGATAGCCTATATTAATCCTGGATAACTTTGATTTTTTAAATATGTGGTAAGAAGGATAGAAATGGTGTTTGACAAATGTCGATAAATTTGGGAAAGAAATGTTATATAATTCACTATCAAACATTGCCAAGCTATGTGTCACTATTTCAGACAATCATTTCATTTATTACTTTACGTCATCACTTCACCTTCACTTAAATATTTAAAAAAGTAAGGAAGTCTTCATCTCTATTTGTTTATTTGATATTACTTTCCATTATAATGACTCCATTATCATGAAAAATTTAGATGCTGTACATGTTTTTAAAAACAAGCAAGTAAATGTATTTTGTTCCTACAATATAGATAGATTTCATTTTTTCCTGAGTAAAGGAAGATTAGTCTACGGAAAATCCAGGGCAANCCTGAGTAAAGGAAGATTAGTCTACGGAAAATCCAGGGCAATCAACTAGTGCAAATATAAATGGTACAATAAAATTCAAGTAATTCCCCATTAATTTGATTTCAAAAGATATTTATACGAAATAAATTTTCTATCGTAGTTCCATTAGCACTTTTATATTGAATTTTTCATCTAATGGATATTTTAGTTACCTTTTTCTGAGGATAGAAAATGTTAAATGTATTCTGAATCTCGTGCTAGAAACCACGTGTCACCATCACACTCCGGAAATAAGTCACTTTGTAAGGTTTGTGCTTCCGTCTCTGAACGGCGTCTTTTCAATTTCATTCTCATATTTTTGTTTGGTAACTACATCGATTTGAAACTCATTTTCTGATTGGTTAGTTCATTCTGCTTGAGATGTTTCGAGGTTATACGCCACTAGTTGACGCTTGCGTTCTGTAAGAAAATATGACCATGCACTGTCACGACGACTACTATCAAGAAATTCGAACGTTGACTTTCGTGATTTTGAAGCATTGTTATTAACATATGATAAATATTCATATTTATAATTTTTTTATATTTATAAATTTATTGTCAAAAAACAANAAACATTTTCTTCGCGATTTTCATAAGTTGACGTGTAATTGTTAACAATATTCCACATGGCTTTCATCCGGTTGTTCGATTTTAGTATTCCGTGATATATTTGTCTAAACAAAAAGAAACCCAGCAGACGGAAATAGTGAAAAAAAAAGAACTATAAGACATACTCCATGACTTGTAAAACCAAGACATTTGTCAAAAACAAAGAAGTATTAATGTACATTACCATATTTTCTCAATCAAAAATATTATAGGATGACAGTTGATGCAACACAAACATAAAATCAATAAATATCCATAGCCCATATAAGTTCGAGATTGTAGACCCCAATAAGAGACATTAGCATTTATTATTATTATCATTATTATTATTAATAGTATTATCAACATCATCATCATCATCATGGACATTCTTCCCAGCACAGCCGGTGAGTATTTCGGTACGCGCCCAAGAAACTTCTGCTTCCCTTAGGTTGCGCCTCCTTAGGAGCACACTTTCCGAATAACATGAGTCGTCCCCAGAATGGCTATTTTTTGGACCTCAGATAAACAGGTCTTTCCAGAAATTTTCTGAAGATTGTCTTCTGTATATTTGCTCACTGTTCCCGTGGTTCCGATAATAATAGGTCAGACGTTTGTCTTCATTTCCCACATTCTTTGGCATTCAATAGCCAGGTCTTAATATTCGATCAGTCTCTCTGCCTCTTTGCTCTCAACATTTATGTTGTTGGGAACAGAAACATCAATAAGGAGACATTCCTTACTCTCCTTGTATTATTATTATTATTCATATTATTATACCTATTCTTCCTTCTCATATAGTCAGAAAATAATGCAAAAAAATCAACAACAAAAATTCGTGGAATGTACTACACTCACAATATGCAAACATTATTTCTTCGTTGTATTTTAAACATGGTACACCGTGTTAATTACAATCATTATCTTCTTACAACACACGTACCTTAGAAATTAAACTTTTAATTATCCAATTAAGACATATTAGATCTGCGGAACATATAATTGGATTCTGAAATCTGCTAGCAATAACAGTGTTACTTATTGAGTCCAGAAGGTGAGTCAATTTAGGGATATTAGATATCGAAACCACATCCAAAATTATACTGCAGACACTTAACTGGTGATTCGAAAAGTCCACGTTATTATTTTTTACATTTTGTCATAAAATCGTCGCCCGTTAATTTCATATAATTTTATTCTTTTTTAAATGTTAAAAGTCTGGCCGATGTAGCTTCTCTTGGATGAAAAGGTTTATGTTTTCAAATAATTGTACAACTTTGACATTTTACCCCATGTCAACCAAATTATAAACACATATTTATTCATTCGAAATCCAATCCACACACTACAATGTGCAAACTTTGGCTGTGAACCCGCCACCGGATTCTTTGCAGGACGTACCTAAGACCTGCGGTCATATTTCTATGTCATATATCTATGATCAAACATTTGACCATGTAATGCACAAGCTTTGATCATAGTTCAACTGTGGTCATACACGGCAGTTACATTGTGAGCAAAGATAGCGCTGGAGGCGATGATGGGTACGTTGTTGAGGCAATGAAGCCCCTCATCTCACATGAGGCAAACGATGTTCTTTATGATGTGAAACACAATGAGTACAAAAATAGAAATAATCGGTTTGCGCTTTTGGGGTATTCGTGTATTATGCGGTGAACTAAAAAAAGATTCTCAAACAGGAGCCAAAAATCAAAGTGTTACCCTAAGCCGGTCGTCCACATTTATACTATTTCTCAAATACGTATCTTCCTTTGTAATAAATTTATGCATTTTGAATACTACAAAACGAAAATAATTTTTATCCATTCTTCAATAACTTACATAATGTTTGGGGTCTTCGCATCGAAGCTCTTCCAATGCATTTCGCCCAACTTATCGTGTCTTGCAATTCACAGTGTAACCCACAATCGCTCTGTTTTATTCTTCTTTTTTTGCCTATTAAGCAATGAACAAATTGTTATTATAGAGCTCATACAAGCACCTACAGCAGCAAAAAATATTGCACGTCAATCATAGTTTGCGTATGGCTAGATATGACCATTTGTATACCGTAAAGAAATGAGACTATATTTTGTCATGTAAATGAGACCGATCATGTAAATTGTTAATATATTTGATCATAGATATATGACATAGAAGTATATGACCGTGTAATACCTAAATATTCCCCACTTAATTTCAATAGACCGATACTTTACGTTTGTTCTTCGATACCACATTCTCCTCGTTAGTGTATTTCTACATTTAATAAGACCTCTACATTTAATGAGAAAAGCTACAATTTTTTGTTCTTTTTTTTAATCTTTTACTCGGGATGACATGGTGATGAACCCGAGTTCAATTCCCGATGGGGCCAGAAAAAAATGTAGTTTTTCGCATTAATGTGCCAGTTCAAGTAATGAGAAGCGAAATCTCCGTCCTCTATCCACCTTGTTCTAGTGTCAACTATTACTAACAACTCCTACTAACACCTCCACGTGGGCCAAGTTGTTGGTAAATGCAGCTAACCGGCTCACCTACTAACAATAGCCCTATCTCCTATCGCTCCGTGTAGACAAGCTTGGATAGCACGCTACATTTCCCATTTTCAAAAACTATAATGGAAAAAAAAAGACCACTACTTCTATTTATTGCAACGTGAATAATTATGTTTCAGGAAGTTCTCTTATTAACTCCAGTCACGGTTTACATCGAGGTGTTACAGAGTTCGAAGGCAAGCATTCGATTTCCTCTTGAAAGTCGGACGTTAAGGTTCTAAGTCAAAACATAAGACTACTTCCGTTTTCAGAAGAATCACATTACACTCTGGAGATCGGTGATTGAGTTAGCGATTAAAAGTTTCCGCTCAAAATAGGTTCGAGGATCTTAACGTCAGCATTTTCGGCTGCGAGTGACTTATGATGTTAGAAGTTGGAGCATGGGGTTGAAAGAACCGCGAAGGAGAAAATGCACAACGAGAACTTACTCGAAGGTGTTCCAACTTTCAATACGAGTTTTTGCTTTATTTTCCGAGAACATACTTGCGGATCTTATTGTAACTCATTTATCCCTTTAAGGTAGGAACATCAATACAAGTTAGTCAAATCAATTATACATCCCTATACACACACACGCATATATATATATATATATATATATATATATATATATATATATANAAACACAACAATATGAATAACAATGGTGGAAAACCATGATTTAATTACTTTCTATTGGTTAATAATATAATACAAACATTATTCAGGAACACGTTTGACTCGTTACATAAATACACAAGAGCAAATGTAAAAACATGGCGGCAAAGCACAACCGTTTTGTGATTTCTGCATCTCAAAAGTGACATATGTTTCTCATATGTCCGGTGACCAATAGATAAAAGTCATGTAAAACGTATTTCGGAAAATTAACTACAAATCAAAGTAAACTTCCATCACTTTCGTGATTTGAAAGTTGGTCTTATTTTGCAAATAAGTGTTTTCTCTATAAGACGCAATGTATTTCTCCTTCAATAAGAATTGCAATTATTTCATTTAAATGGCCGGTGAAATATGTTTTAAAAGTTGAAATCACAATAAGTATTGTTACTCTATTTATTTATATACCTATCCCTATTTAAGATATTTTAGTGATTTAATTCTACCTACCCTAGTACTACATTAAGAAACGACTGAAATAATTGATTTAAGTTCACATTTTGGAAATCCGATGTATTGCTTCTTTACTGGAAAAATATATGAATGAATAATTAAAGTTCAGTCACTTGTATTCGCAAATACTAGTTCAGTCATATGAAATTCGCAAATAACTTTCATGAAAGAAGTTTAAGTAATTACCTTTTTCTCCATATTACATTTAATAACAAAGTTTGATTACTCATTTTCAGACATCCAATCATTCCAATTTTATTATTTACTCGCTATGACAGTTCAGAAAGCAAAATAGTGACAACTTATTTTCTACGAATTATTAAAAATATAAATCCATTATATATTATTATAAATATAAATGCGTTACGTAACGTGTCTGTCTGTTTGCTACCTAATCACGACTAAACCACCGAACCGATCGTGATGAACTTTGGCAAGGAGATAGTTAAGATGTCCAGAATGAACATAGGCTAACTTATATTTTTAAAACGTGAGATAAGAAAAGTAGAAATGGGTTTTGACGATAAATATTGATGAAACCAGCAAAAAAGAAGAGATATATTCGCTTAACGGTTAGAGATAGTTGACAACTATTAATAGAAATTTCGTTTGTTTCAAAGAGTTCTATAAGAAAGTCCGCGTCATCATATGCCTATCTACGAAGGTTTACTTACATTATCGTAAAAACGCTATTAAAATAGGAGAGTGAAAATATTTCAATTTAAGAGATAATTCAAGAAGGAAAAAATCAATCATCAAAAATTTTACATATTTTTTTGTTTTGTGCATTTTACGAAGATTAAAAACATTTTTAAATCGTAAAATTTGGACGATTGGTTTAGATTTTAGAAGCGTTTAAATGAAATGGTGTAGACGCGCAGTCGCTGTTGTGTCTTACCTTGGTGAAAATTCGACATGCGCGGTTTCCGGCGAGTGGGTTCGTTTGTCTAACAAGAAAAAAAAAAAAAAATTCAGGGGAACGCCGGGTAATCATCTAGTAATAAATAAATCTAATCTCGTTCGACGATGTGTATAACATATAAACATCTCAATTGAAATGAAAATGGTGCCAAGAAGTCTGTTAGTAAAATTGTTTAAAACTCAATACTTTTATTTTATGACTTTTTCTATAGTTCATTATCTTTTCTTCATACGTTGCTTTAACAAGCACAAACTTGATGGGAAAGCATGGAATATTTTTATCACCTTGAATTTATAGTGTTACTCACAAAATATTTAAGTGGTACACAACGTTGCCACCATACCTATTCGAAATTCTTGCGATGTTTCGATCAAGAAGATTCAATTTGTAATTTGCATTAATTTTTTCCAGCATTTTCGAGGAAATTTTTATTTGCTTTTGTTACCAACTTCCTTCCGCGACTTTCTTCTCGCGTCTCTCAGTAACATCATTGCGCGTGTATGACTTTTTCAATTCCCTGACATTTACTTGAGACAGGAAGGTTGCCTAACACTAAACCATTAGGCCATAGCAAAAACGCATAGCGGTTCCCGCGATGTCAGTCTCCCTATGAGTCTAAGGTTTATTTCGCTGAAGTTGGCATTACGCGCTTTACTTCCCTTGGTAACCATATTGAAATTTTTCTATCCAGTTTTATTTGAATCGTAGTACAGAAAGGTTAATAAAATAAATAATGCAAGAAAAGAAACGTAACATTTTAGTTCCGTCCGTTTTTTTAGGGAATTTGACAAGTTGATAAATCATCTTCAGTATTTCTTGAAATCTTAAGAAGACGAATCCTCACAACTAATGGTGAATTAGTAACCATCCAAATGAGAAAATAGAGGGAGAGTAAACCGTGACAAAGCTTCTGAATTAACTGCAAAATAATGACAGTCTCGCAAAAACGACATCCTTGCCAATGTTCTTTCCCAGATTTAAAACCTGTTAAAAAGTCTTCATTTCGAATTGAGTGATGAGACGCCAAGTGTTACTGGATTCGGCAATGTTTTTTGACTTCATACATTCGGAATCTGTAATGTCATTAGGATGATAAGATGTGATATTACAGTGTGAGAATATACAAAATGAATTATGAAATCACGCCCAAGGAGAGAACATCAAATGGTACAATGAAATCGAATTCTTTCACCCATAATCTACAGTTCGTATCGCCTACAAAATAAATAACGATGAAAAGTATACATTCCGTTAAGTTCCATTGCTCTCAGTCTTATAATAAGGAAGCAAATTACCCCGTTCATGAGAGTTCAAGACATCATATTATGATGAATATTTTTTCACTCAATAAACTCAATAATCATTTTAATTTTACCACGAACACTACACCACTTTAAAACAATACATCAATCCGTGTTAATAATAATTAATTTAATAATAATAATATATTTAAAAATAAGAAAAAAATTTAATAATAATACAAATTTTAATAATTATAATAACAAATTTACAGTCAAAATTTACAAACTGCGTATGACCACGTGGAGAACAATAACTTACTCTCCGGAAACAAGCAAGGGACCATCCCATCAATTTCGATCAAGGACCAAGGCAGAGGCGGATTGAAAATTTCAACACATTTGATAGATAAGATAAAAACTTAGCTACATGTTAAAATATCAATAGAATATCAACGAATTTTTATGTAATTTGTATTTGTCTCCAAAACATTATGTTTTTTGATAGGGTAATGACTTGACTACATAGGGTCAAGTCATTACCCTATCAAAAAACATAATGTTTTGGAGAATTTCTAAGTTTTTGCTCCTTAATGATTATAGAGACTTAAATAAACACTTCCCTTGAGAAAATTCTATTAACGTGTTTGTATGATTTATTGCTTCAAGCCGCATTTAATTTATGGTGACATCAAGACGATGCATAGGATATTACATTGATATAATGGGATTAAATAAATCCTTGGAATATGACTTTATGTGGGATTGTCTGCGCAGAGAATAAACACCAGAGCACATTTTATGGGATTGCGCTTTCTATGGGCAAGAATGTGCGAGATATCTGAAGGTATTACGAACAATATACACACTAGACATGACAAAGAATATCAGTTTACTAAGCACAAAGGATAAATGTGATACATTTGACCAATACTATGAAAATAGGACCAATACGATCGACATTATACTAGACGGAACGAATGAGACACTACAGAAGACTATATCGGACAAGAAACAGCTATTCAAAACTTTCTGTATTTTTGACCCTGTTATTCATAAAGACTGATTGATTTTTGAGGATAGGTCATGAATAAAACTATTTCATACCGTCAAAGTTTCGGAATATTGCAATACCTTCTTCAGGCCTTTATACACAATTCCATACATAGAATAACTCCATAATCCAACCCACCAACACAGTACCACACACACATCATCACTACAACCATGTCACCCTCTTTTGATGAGCTATTTTGAAATCTTTCACTCTAGAATACAACGTAGACATCGATGACGTCATTTTCTATCCTTCGAGACTGGACGGATGACTTCATAGAACTTAGCATGTAAATTTGTAGCACAAAATGTATCGTGTGAAGCGGTTTAACACAAGAGGTAAATATTCAAGAGGATTGTAGAATTCCTAACGAAATTTATTTACATTACTATTTCAAATTTAAATTTTAAATATATTGTAAAAAAAGCAGTTAAAAACTGTGTATTAACACGTGCAAAACAATAACGTAATTTACTCTCCGGACGAAAGCAAGGGACCATCCCATCAATTCCGATCAAGGGCTTTGAGGCAGAGGCGAAATTAACATTTCAACACAATCCAAAAACTAAAAATAGTTCGGTACGTGTTATATTATCAACAGAATAACAACAAATTTATATTTAATAAATCACAATAAATTTATTTCAGATGTACGTATTATTATCCAACTATAGATATCCGGAATATATCGTTCATACATCGTAACTATTAAAATAATACTACATTCGAGATTTATTATTTCAACAGATGCCGTCCCTACGCGAGAAATGGATGGTGTTAGTATGAGCTGTCTCTCAACGCCACGGGAGCGCAGCAAACAATTAACCTCAACTGGGGAACCAATTCTCTGAACATGTAAACAGACTTTTTGCGAAAATAAAATAATTATATTTCATCATAATGTCCAATCCCTTTCAAACAAATTGACAGACATTGAAATTCTGGTACACGAAAACCGATTCGATTTGCTATGCCTCACAGAGCATTGGCTTTCAACTAACAACATCAACGATACTGCTATTTCTAATTATTATTTAGCAAGTTCTTACTGTCGGCAAAATTTTAAAGGCAAAAATCCCCACGGAGGTACGTGTATCTACGTTCGTAATGATATTTTATCTTCTCCACTGACAGGCTACGAGAACTTCTGCGTAGATAGTGTGTTCGAAATTTCTGCAGTTGAACTGACCGACACCGGTATTGTTGTTTTGTGTATTTATAGACCTCCTCAATCAGATCTTGACATATTTTTTCGGAACTTCGAAAATGTTTTAGAACATATCGCACATAAATCTACTAAATCTATCGTTATATGTGGTGATTTCAATATCGATTTCTTGAGTACATCCGACTCTGCACATTCACCAGTTAATCGATTCAAGAATCTTATCGACTCCTTCAACCTTATTACTACGATAAATGACCCCACTCGCCTCTCCGGCTCATCTCAAACATTGCTAGATCAAATTATAGTCAACAATGGAATCTCGTATCTCTCTGAAGTGTTTATCGCCGGATACAGTGATCACCTTGCTCAAGTATTGACTATTAATAATACACTAAAACCGCTTAAAATCCTTTACAAATTTACAAGAGAGTTTAATGACATAAATAAATCCATATTCGTAAATTATTTGCGTGAAGAAACATGGAAAGATGTTTACAATTGCCAAAACACCGACGACAAATTCAATGTATTTATCTCAACATTCCTAAAACATTACAACTCTAGTTTTCCCATAAAACGCAAGTTAATTAACACAAAAAAATACAATAGATGGATCACCCTAGGGATAAGAATTTCTTCAAAAAAAAAACGCCGTTTATATTATCTTTCAAAACGCTATAACCAACCACCCGAATTTCATAATTATTTTCGTAAATATAAGAGTATTCTCCGAAAAGTAGTCTATGCAGCTAAAGTTATGGAAAACGACAGGCATATACTAAAATCGAACAACCGGATGAAAGCCATGTGGAATATTGTTAACAATTACACGTCAACTTCTGAAAATCGCGAAGAAAATGTTTCTTTACTAAACGATGGCAAGATCGTGTCAAATCCTCAGGACATCGCAAGTTTGTTTAATTCTCACTTCTCAGAAGTTGGTAAAATAACGAACTCAATATATCCAAATCAATGTCCTCCAATTATTACCACCCACATACCCAATTCTATGTTCACTTCCGAAACTAACGCCAGTGAAGTCATGGGAATCAACGGCTCCTTAAAAAACAAATTTTCACGAGGTATAGATGATATACCTGAGTTTAT
>NNCF01127691.1:513447-524694 GCA_002313205.1 Laupala kohalensis | reverse complement strand
GAGTTTAGTCTCTACGAGACCACCTCAGAGGTCTTTGGGTTTCACAAGTTGAATGAGAATGGTAGACGGGCCCGGGTGGCGAACGGGATGGCGCAGTCGGTAGGCCCATGAGCGCGCAGAGCTCAAAGTCCCGGGTTCGAACCCCGGTCCCGTCTCTCATTTTCATTCGATGTAACATGATTAATCAGTTACCTGGCGGTGAGATTCACCGCAATCTAAGAGACTTCTATGTTTGTGAACAGCAACAGAAGAAAAAAACGCAACTACGCACACTATTTTAATCACGCAACCGTCTCGAGAGAACACGGACGTCGCAACTAGCAACCCCCTCCGTACTACGGTGTCAGCGTGCTCGCTCATCACCAAGTCATCCCGGTTTCAAATCCCGATGGGGTCAGAAAGAATTTGTAGCTATCCCCATTAATGTCCCAGTTCACATAGCTCTGACAACTAAAAAGCGAACCCTCCTTCCTCTATCCACCAAGTATCAACAACTCGAACTATTACTGACTACTTCCACTAACGCCTCCACGTGAACCAGATTGATGGTAATCCCACCTATTAAATATAACCTACCACTCAGCTCCTATCTCGTATCGCTCCATGTAGATAATCTTCAATAGCACTAAGCTACATTTCCCATTTACAAATACTACAATGACAACGGTAGGAGTGCGCTATTTCATTTGTACGAGTCGTACTAAAAACAAAAGTATGTATAAAGTTTCCGTACAATCTTGCATCCAGTCTTGTGTGTATCGTACGAAATAGCAATTAAAATGGACCGTGTGAAGCGGGTCTGGGATACACGTGAAATACGATTTCGTTAAGATTTCGCTCTCGACAGACCGAAACTCGGCGATATTTAGCTGTGAGACTTTCAGCGAATGAGACGCGTCTGCCGGTAAAAGCTCCTACCAAGGCGTCTCTAAGAGGATTTCGGGTCGCTGCTTCGACTCTCACACCGTACTTTTGAGAGCCACGACTTTCTCTTGGGGCGAGTTCGAAAATACACTCTGCGTAATGGAAGGTCGTAGTCTCATTTTCATTAAGAAGGGTCCGACTGGATTTTCAAGAGTTACTCAAGGTTCGTGGAGTCATTATTATTATTATAAATGAAGACTACAAACTCCGATGTCCTAAGCTCCTTTCTCGGGATTTTTGTGAGAATTTATTTTATAAATAGTGACACTTGAGGCAAAATAAGTTGAGTGGAAAGGTGCTTTATGCAATTCCGTGTCCATGTATTTTTTCCATATAAGTATTTTCCTATCTTTATTCCGCTTGGCTTAATGATTTGAGTGGCTTTTAGAAATAACTAAAAAATTCATATTATCTACGCTCTCGTTGACTAATGTAATGAAGACATTTTATAACACAATTATGAAGCCAACCACAGACAATATACACTGGACAATCAATGTTAATATCCGTGGACTAGGTTTGCGCCTCTACCGCGACGGCTGCCACTTCATTCAACAAGAAGTTCAAAATAGAGTCGCTAGGTAGAAGGACTTCACCGCCTTCTCTACTCTCACCGTTCATGCCAATCAATCCTCCTCACTCCTAGACCTCCTACAATTTTATTGTTCTCAATATTTATTTAGAATTAATTTATATCGATTTCCGTGACGTTAATGAAATAATGAACATTGAACAATTATATATCACAAACATATATCAGAAACTAAAATTTAAATATTATGATGAATATTTGGATCTTAACACATTAAGTCCCAAATTAATTTATCTTTAAAAAATGGCTTTCAAGACTTATTTATTCATTAGATATACAGCGTTTAAATGACAATAATTACAGTACTATAATACTTATGAAATTAACGAAATAATACTCGTTCTCAAAATAGGACTTTCATATTTCAACAAATATTTTAAATATTTCTTTAAAATTGCATTTTTTACACCGTGTGTCCTCAAAATCATTATCAAGAGAATAATTTAAAAGTCATTGACTTATATTTATTTTGACGCATGCCGAGAAGACATCCACGACAACAATACGTCAGGTGACAAATCAATCAAATACAACTGAAAATATAGCACTGTTGACAAATACTAATTTACACCATATAATTCGAAATTTAATAAACTTCTATACCAAATTCATTTACGTACTAAATACTGCTTCACTAATTTTCTATTGTCAAAATGTGTAGTATGCTCACTGACTCCCACATTTCGGAATGTAAATTTTCTATATTCTCGGGAATTGAACCAAAAGATAAAAACACACATAAACATCGACATTTTATAATAACAAACAAAATTAACGTCCTCTCTAAGCATTATATGTGATCACAAATCATATCATCGAATACAAACATTAGAAGCCACAGTCCATAGACACACACTTTGGCCGCAGGTGTCGCTGCTAACAAGACTTCATAGAATTTTAAACAGTGGATCGAGAGCTATC
The DNA here is from genome assembly GCA_002313205.1 of Laupala kohalensis. Lineage (NCBI taxonomy): Eukaryota > Metazoa > Arthropoda > Insecta > Orthoptera > Trigonidiidae > Laupala > Laupala kohalensis. The sequence goes on along the minus strand of NNCF01127691.1, from coordinate 522,257 downwards.
TACAAGAGCAGCTTCCACTTATTGTCTTTTGTAAACTCTGGTCACGATTCTTCTGTAAAGTGTCTATTATGGATTTAGACTGTGAAGCCAAAAAGGACTGAGAAGATGTTATCAGCCATTTTGGTTTCTGTATTTATTTAAAAGTTCAATATAATCGCTGTAACTTTTATCTAAAAGGTATCTTTTTATAACTATCTCTTTCTCCCTCATACTCAACATTTGTAACAAATGAGTTATCATGACAAGGACTGTATTCTGGGTTCTGGAGTAAGCGTTATCTTACATTTTATATATTTAATACTTCATATCTTATCTCCATTAAATACGAATAAATTTCGAATCATTGTGAGTTCCTAAACTGTCTCTCAGGAGTGCAGAATGTCACATGAGAGCATTGGAGGACAAAACGCGGAAAATAAATAAACTAATAAAACCGAATTATTTGAAATGTCTGTTACAAGGAAACCGGAGATAGTAATAAATGAAATTATATAAAGTTTCAAAGGATACTTTTTAAGGGTTATTGCAATATAAAATGCAAGTATTGTTAATATTGATAAATTACACGAGCAGAAAAACAATACAAATTGGTTGCTAATCAGTAGATGTGAATCTTCACAGGCATGACTCTAGACTACGAAGCTATCTTATGTTTGCCAGAGTTCAATTGCGTTACGCGAGGCGGACAAGCCATTCAGCGTATTATCCACGTGACCTAATCTTAGGCGGCAATATTATTTTCGGTAAAGTTACATGAGGAAACCAATGTTCACCGTTAAACTCCTTTTGAAGTACCCTGAGGTCATAGTTACACTCCATTTCAAAAGTACAGGGACGCGTCTAAGTGCCATTGAGCGTGGGAGCAACGAAGTTTCGCATCATGCGACTAACGAGCGGGAAGTAATTAAAATCTAGAAGGCGTTACGGTCTCACATAATCGCGCTTGAAGTGTGGGTCAGAGCGACTAGACTTAAGTACCCCCCAAAAAAATTTTTTAAAGATAGTTTGAAGCATTCTCTATCCAATGGCGATGAATTTTCATACCCTTACAGTGCAATTATTATTTGCGGATGACTTGGTCATCTTCTCTAAATCCATAGTGGGACTCCAAAGAGGATTAGATGCTCTAAGTAAGTTTTGCAATGATAGAAAAATTAAACTAAATGTTAAAGAGACTAAAATAATGATATTTAAAAAACGGGTGGGTATTAAGCAAATATGAAAAATGGTTATTCAATGGTATCTCCATTGATGTTGTCAAAGAGTTTACATATTTAGGGGTACAGCTGGCAATGAATCTAGGTTGGAGGTGACATAAGGAAAATGCTAAAAAGAAAGGTATGTTTGCGCTCAATGAAATAAAAAATTGTTCAATTAGCGTCCCTGAAATTGCCCCAAAGCTATCGGATAAAATATTTAATTCTACACTAGTTCCCATTATATCATACGGGGCAGAGTTATGGGGAACAGGGGATAATTCTCTTTTTTCTTCCCTCCAGACCGGTTACCTAAAGCACATTTTAGGAGTCTCTTCAAGCACTGCTAATAGTGGGATTCTGTGGGGATTTGGAGAATATTCACTGAAAAGTATACTGACACTAAAATCACTGAAATATTGGCTTCTCATCAAAAGTGGTAAGAAGAATGATATTGTATTAGAATGTTACAAAAACAGTAGAGAAATCGGATGGTGCACTAAAATTAAATCTATTTTAAGTAAGTTAGAACTTGGGGACTTCTGGCAAAATGACATAAATGAATACAGTTATGCAAATTGCTTAGAAAATATCAAAATAGTGCTCAGGAAACTCGATAAGGCGGAATCGGTTTTAGATAGATTAGAGAAGCGTTCTCTCATTGTACAAACAGTGGTCGCCCGGGCATGGGGACGTAAACCATATATTGATTGGCTAAATAAATCATATAGAGCAGGTTACGCATGGTTTAGGGTGGGAGGTTGGAAAACTCGAAAATTACGAGGCGATCTAAATAACACCTGTCCGTTTTGCGCAGAAGAGGAGGAATGGACTCACATTTTATTGTTTTGCGCCAATACCGAACACAATCGAAACAAATGGCTTTCTGAAGGGGTTTTTAGCGAAAGAACAAGAAACATTGGTCTGGCAATAGAAGTTATGAGGGATAATAGATCAACGGTAGTGCAATTCCTGAGCAGATTCTTCAGTATTGTCAGAGAGAAAAGGGAAAAAACGATTCTTGAAATCTTATAAGAATGTGATCCTTCCGCCCCTTCTTAAATTTGTTCCAGGTCACTTGCAACCCCAAAAAGGAGGAAGGACGAAGGAATAGAAAAGAAGATACCGAATTGTTACTTTTGTTATTATAATTATTATTAATATTTATGCATAAATGACAATAAAATTTATTTCGGTTATTTAAGGCAGTGATTACTGCTGATGTAATGTGGAGGATTATTTAGTGTTTATTGCACTATGTGAATTAATTACCATATAAATTGCACATATGATTATTTATTAACTCGCATTTCTCCTTATGAATCTACTTAATTTTTGAAATTTGCACAATTGAATTACCACTGTATAAGTAATTTTTTACACTCATTCAATATATATATTACATTGTGCTACCATGATAACTATTCGTTATAATTTGTGATTTCCGGGCATCCGATAAGCCACGTTCACACCGACGCAGCGTGTTCGTGTTCGGTCGGCTTGTATGCTTACATTACAGCGCTTCGTGGCAGTGTGGATAGGTCTTCAGGCACAAAATGGCGATCGGCGTTACTCTCCTTATAGGTACCCTAAGGTATTCTCATACCGCCATTTCGGTTCCAATTCGATACGTGCATGTTGTGAGTTCCATGAAATAACATTGATAACAGCAAGTTTTTAGTTGTTTTTTTCCCTCCACGTGGTCATACGCAGTTTGTACTGTTTTTTGACAATAAATTTATTTATTTATGCAAGGCCAGAGATACACAACCGCGACCATGTTGGTGCTCTTACTTAATAACGAGGGAATGAACGAAGGACGATTTGTTCCTTGGAGTGAGCGAAATGTCAAATTATTATGGTTACAAATGGGAGCTAGCATCAACATGGACGCCCTAAGTCACGTGGTTGCAATTGTGTCCTATCGATGCTCATCTTGGTCGGCAAAGCGATCTTCAAAGGTTGTCAGCACCTTTCGTATCCACGGTCTAAAACGACAGTAGTTGGGATTTCGTTTTTAGAACAAGAAAGCAACTTTTGTAAGAAATCATGAGGTAATAACGAACTTTTTCTGCAATTGAAAAAGAAATTCAATGCATGATTGTGAATTTTAGGTACCCAAATTTCATATTACCAAAGTAAATATTGTACACACTTTTTTTTAATATGTGAATTGAATACACAAAGTGCATAGCATAAATATTAATCGTGCTTTCAAATTTTATTTTAATTGACATTTTGTGAAGAAAATTGTCTGCTTCATTTAGTCTCGGTTTATTATATCGGTCGGCCATATTGTCATCTACTGTCAACGTCTAGAATAGAACAAAAATACTATATATTCTTCTAGTGCCTTAAATAACATTATTTAAAATTTCGTAGGTATGTCACAGCAATGCGGCCGATAAACTGGGAAATAATCATTGCTTGGTGTGCTAGTGTGCAATGGTGCATTGTTTTGTGTTAGACAAGATTCAGATGTCAGCTGAATCTTGTGTTGAGTGTTTTTTACGCATATAAGATAAAATATCACTTACTGGTATACTATTATGCCACGAAAGAGCAGCTTTCGTTCCTGCAAGGGAAATGATCCGAAGTGGCCCGAAAGTTAGTGTTTTCACATTCCACAAGTACGATTAACTAAAAGCAATATTTATTAGACTAATTGGGCGAGAAGATTTTGTTTCAACGAAACAGAAAGTATTTCAGTTCTTAATTGTCTATACCATATTGATTTATGAATTCACATTAAGTAATGATTAAATCAGGGGATATAAAATTATTTTTTACGTTAAAAATTAAGAATTAATAGCAAAATTAAGAGGAAACTTGTTGACATACTGTCTCGTATTGAAGGGTCTGTCGCTGCATAAATACTCAAAGTGAACGTAAACAAACGTAATTGTATGAAAACTTAAGAATAAAAGGGAATGGTATCGGAGAAAGAAATTTAGTTTTTGGGATGTTATGCAGAGATTGTAATGGCAGTTACACACAATACGAGGGCAAGAAAAAGAAAACTAAAAAGCAGGATTCGAGAACACCAATGGAACTTCAATGCAGCAGAAGTCTGTGTTATGAAAAATCATTGTTTACACGAGGATTGTTTGATGGGTTGGGAAAATATCAGGATATTAGGCTGGGAAAGAAATTATTATAAACGCTACACGTCCGAAATAATTCACATAAAACCACAATAGGGAGTTTGAACTTACTTTGGGGGCAAAGACAAACTATCGGGTTTTATTTTTTTATATTTATATTATTATACTTATCATATATTATTTATTTATCAATAATATTCTATTGTTACTTCGTATTATATGTAATTTAATTTCTGACAAGTGACGAGGATTCTGCACTATAGGTGAACGGGTAGTAAAGTGGTTAACACCCCAGTGATCAAAGCAAGAGAGTCTGGTTCAATTCCCGTCTCCTCGCCATTTTCACCTAGCCGATAGTAATAACATATCTTTTCCACGTACGCGGAAAAAATATATGTGAGTTCGATGTAGTTTCCCAATTCGCCCACTTTGAGTGGAAGTCTGAAACTGAAGATGGTCTTCCCCCAGAGAACGCATATCTCCTTAAATTTAACCTTTAAAAAAATTTTCTCACTTTCTCAAATTTTGATGTGGAAGCTCTCGGCAAGATGTATTATCGCTACCAAACTATTTATCACTTTGATTGTTATTTATTACTGTATTACTTAAAATTAGTTTGTTATAGTAATATACAATAAAATTCAATTAAATAAGATCTGATGATAGTTCGTATTTGATAAGTAACTTTTTTGTATTTCTTAAATATAAATCTGTTGATATCATGTTAATATTGTAACTCGTGTGCAATTTTCTTTATACCTCGGAGTGTGCTGAAATATTGAATCCACCTATGCCTTAGGGCCCTTGATGGGAATTGATGGGATGTTCCCTTGCTTGCTTCCAGAGAATAAGTCATATGAAACTCAACTTCCGAGATTGGAGGAGATTTTGTAGCGTCAAGTAAGGTCGGTTGTTTTCACCAGCAAACTCTCCTCCACGAGTAGATACTCGGAAGTTGTGCGTGAAAATATACATCGACGCGTAGGTACGTGAAAAGTGGAAGTTGCGTACGGACTTGGGAGTCGAGGCGGGTGGTGCAATGGATAGTACACCTGCGGCCAGAGGAGGAAGTCCCGGGTTCGATCCCCGGTCCGTCGCAATTTTCACCTAGTTGTTGACGTTGCAAATCATATGAAGTTTGTAACTGTTTTCCTGAAAATAAATGTTTTATTATAAACGGAAGAACCGGAACTCACCTGAGTCTTTGCCCCCTTTGACGCATATGCCGAAACCGTGACCCGAGTCCGGTGGACGCGTCATGTTGACCGTTCGCACCAGCAGGTCCTGCTGGATGTTCTGGTGCGACAGGTGATGGGAATTGGCTGCTGCCGCGGCGGCGGCGGCGGCAGCGCCTGCGCCCCCGCCGCCTCCACCTCCACCGCCGCCGCCACTGCTGCCGCCTGCGACGCCTCCCACACCGCCACTGCCCACGGGTGAGCCAGCGCTGGCGGGGCTGGCGGCGCCGCAGCGGCGGGGCCCGGCGCCCGCGCCTGCCCTGCCGCCGCCGCCACCGCTAGGACCGAACAAGCGCAGCACCTACAGACAAAGACACATGAAAAAGATTAGGAGGAGAGATAACGGTCATCTAACCTCAGCTCCTCCGTGGCTCAGGTGGTAGCGTCCAAGTCATACCCGTTTCAATTCCCGATGGGACCAGAAAAAAATTGTAGCGTGTCACATTAATGTCCCAATTCATATAGATGAGACTACTGAAAAGCGAACCCTTCTTCCTCTATCCACCTCCTAGTATCAATAACTCTTACTATTACTAACTACTCCTGCTTACATCTCCCCACGGGCCAAATTGTTGGTAAATCCAGCTAAGCGGCCCACCTATTAACAATAGCCTACCATGTAACTCCTGCCTCCTACAGCTCCATGTAGATAAGCTTCAATAATACGCTGTAATTTCCATTTGCAAATACTACAATTATAAAAATCTAACCTTAAATCCAATTTCTTCTAGAAAAAATGCAGTATAAATGAAATAAAGAATTTTACAGAAATGTTTAACATAAATGAATTAAAAAATACTAGTTGTGAGGTGTAACTATTTATAATTTTCATGCTAGAAACGTCCTTTCAAATCCTGAGAGTTATTAAAAGTGGTGTGTTTATTACCACCCGTTCGATTATTAAGGTACTGGACACAAAAATGGATTCATAAGCATTATACATTTTACAAAGACAAAAGGCACATATACACGTATAGAAACTTTAAAAAATTGATAAAAAGATACCAACTTTCAAGTTATGTTTTGTATTTTATAAAAAATAACGTCATAATGGTCAGGGCCGGCTTTGGGGTGGGGTGAGGGGTAAAAAGCGACTTGGAATTCTATTAATATCAGTTCCATTTTTATTGAAATTGTATGTATGAATAAATCAAACAAAATAAGCAGGTTTAATTAAACATTTTATTATTATTATTATTATTATTATTATTATTATTATTATTATTATTATTACATATAATGAAGATTTCAGAAAATATTATTAGTTTTAAACATACATTGTAATTAAGAAACAATTGTCTGCATTAAGCAATTAACATGTTTTTTTATTGGTTAGCTTTTTGCTCCAACGATGTCAATAATTTGGACGACGTCAAGGTTTTCTAAAACTTGTCTTTCGGTAGCCATTTACATAAAAAGACGTCACGTGGTCTTGTGAAATGCTACTCCGAAGACGATTCTTGATGAATTTAAGGATTGAAAAGCTTCTTTCACACGCTACTTGGGTAAATGAAACAGTCAAAACGTATTTATATGCTAACCCAATCTTCTGAAAGTAAATTATAACGCATTAATATTCGATAAATACATAAAAGACATTCTTCACAGGTGCAATACAGCAATGTGTCCATATTTGATCCCATTATATCACCCACCACCTCTGTTGCTACATTTACATTACATTCACCTAAAGTTGTATGCTTTAATTTGTCTCATTGAAGAATAAGATTTTGCAGTTCATAACGCAAAACATCAGAAGAAGCTTCGGGTTCAAAGACACGAAATTTTGCGCTAAAATTTTCAAAAATTGGTGACTTTACCATACCAGAAGTCTTAAATTCGTGAAAATTTTTTGGATCTAAAAAAGAAATAATATCCCTCAGTTTGGAAACGACTCTCCATATTCCTAATCACTGTATTTAAAATTGCATAGTAAACATTGACTACATACGATTTTTCAGCATTTGTATTTACCTCATCATGTGTTAACTCACTAGACATATTTTTCTTCTTCCTGATTCTTTTGACAGGAAGGGCGTTTTGAATTTCATCTTCAGGTTCAATGTTTTCTAGTTTCTTTTGCACTTCAGGTTCAATGTTTTCTAGCTGCACTTTTTAACCACAGCATTTTTCTTCTCTAGTGCTCACCTTCTCTGGCGTGATTTTTGATTGATGTTTTTTTTCAGACATTCGTTCGTAAATACGAATCTCGGAGAAATACTGCAACATCGTTGAGTAATACAAACAACGATGAACTTTCCATTACTACTTTAGTAGCCTCAACCAAAACAATATTTAGTATTTGTGCATAATACAATTCATGTAGTACCTGTTGCGGATTTTCTTTCTTCAGTTGAGCAGAGAACCTTTATATTTTCCTTGCATGTTTGCGGCTCCGTCAATTGAATTCCCCATGCAATTTTCTATGGGAATTTCGCATATTATGGTACTTTTTTTGATACTTCATCAATCGCATGCAATATTCATTACAATTCAGGCAGAAAATGAGTTCTCGATTGATTTAAAAATTATCGTCTGCAAAGCACAGCTATTCAAAGTCGAATATAATTATACACGAGTATTATATTTTCGAAGTGGAATAATCGTGTACTATTTGCATATTTGACGGGCATCACAGTGTGCTATGCGAACTATAGCTTAGCGTATTGCTTGTAACGAGTTTTTTTTTTAAATTTCAATTTAGGCATATAATGATTTTTCTATTTTATTAATGAACTGTTAGATAAAAAATGATTATTTCTAATTAAATTATGGCAGATTAAAGATAAAGGAGGTCGCCTCCTTTCTCGCTTTTTAAACTATATGTTGATCAAATTAGTCATATTGAGAGGGGGCCAAATCTACAGCTTTGGGCCTCTACGGTTCTCAGGTCAAATATTTTATAATTTTCATATAACTTCTCCAACCGGCCCCTTTGGTATTTTCCAGATGGCCAATACGGGCCTGATAATGGCTGTTCTGATAAAACCAAAGATTGTGTCAAAGATGTCCTGAGATCTTTGAGGAAAGACGCGTCTCTGGCAATATGGTACGCAAAGTAACTTATTTGTCAAAGTTATGTAGCATATTATATAAATTATCCTTAAGCACCTCCGTGGCTACGGTGTCAACCTGTTCGCTGGTCACCAAGTCATCCGGGCTTCAATTCCAGGTGGGAGCAAGAAAAATTTGTAGCTTTTCAATTCTATGTCTTCGTTCTTATAGCTGTGGCGTTTGAAAAGTTCACCCTCTGCAGCTAAAAGCCGCAGTTATTA
>NNCF01127691.1:497131-507918 GCA_002313205.1 Laupala kohalensis | reverse complement strand
TACTCAACTTTGGCACGGTTGTGTACATTAATTCTGTAGCCCCATCCTGACCCGGGTTTTTCCCCGGTTTTCGTTCGGGTAGAGGCGATTTCTTATACGGGTTCTCTAGGTTTTGTCTAGGGGCGTGTTTATTGTAACAATACATCGTGAATTTAGTGTTATTTCAATTATTAAGTTTAAAACACTATACTAAGAATAATCGATAGTTCGATAATAATTTGTACATGTAATTTTTTTGCGTTAAATTACAAACATATTGACATTTTATTAGTTTTATAACTGGTAGCTAACTTTTCATCTTATCTAGGAACTTTTGCTGAAATTTTTGAATCCGCCTCTGCCTTAGGGCCCTTGATCGGAATTGATGGGATGGTCCCTTGCTTGCTTCCGGAGAGTAAATTAGTTTATTGTCCTCCACGTGGTCATACGCATTTTGTACTGTTTTTTGGACAAAAAATTTATTTTTATTATAGTACGAAAATTTGGAAAATAACTAGAACCTTCTATAACTTAAGAAGTTTTTAAAGTTAATGAAAATTAGAAAATAAAACACATGAAATTCACCCACATATTGGTTTCGGCATTCGCCTTCCTCATCTATGGATTGGGAATGTTTGGGGAGATTTTCCAAAATCATTACTTAAGAAAATTTGGTAATTTCTTTTATGTAATTGAGCGTGGGAGGGTGGAGACAAAGTCTGTCTAGGACAAGGAACGAAAAGGATTCGCAAGAATCATGCTAGAACACACTCACCAATACATGTGCAGTTAGAGATCTGCAGCGCTGTTAATGAACAGAACTTAGATCATCTGTTATAATTCAGTGTTGTTGCACTTTGAACATATCAGTTCCTCAAATAAATACCTCACACATCATTTCACTTTGTGTTCTTTGTCTTTGTTTCATTGTATCTTGTATAGAGAGACATTTCCGGTCACATGCATCTGAATATTTTTGTATCAATTTGTTCTTTTATCCTATAAGTGCCAAAATGGGTTACCATACAAATTTTCGGCCCTTAAGACACGATTTTTCACAGCATTCCTCTATTTCTCACAATTTAATTTCTTTCGTTGCCTCACAAACACACAAATCAATCCTCTCTAATCTCCAACCTCATGGTTGTGTCATTTGAGCGGATAAGGTAATCAATATCACGAATGAACACAAATTAAGATCTGTTGAACGACAACGCCTCGCACAGATATCAGGGACCTATGAAACAATGCTTACAGACGCACTAAACGTATCGTTAGGATCAATGTCCATCCATTTATATGTCCAGAAAATTAAATAGCGTTATATTCTCAAACAAGTCGGCCAAGTACAGTCAAATGGGCAAATAGTAACTAAAGATGAAAAAAAGATCAAAAACAGAAATCGCAAAAGCATTGATGACTGGATGGCGAATCCGATGGTCAAAAAGGGACGATTAACCCATGAATACATACCACAGGTGTCATCTGCACGAACGAATAAAAAATGGTTCCACCCAACAAAACAACTACTTCAAATAATGACGGGATATGGAAACATCAGGCAATATCCAAAAAGGATAAATAAAATAAATCAGGCCATGCGAGACTGTGGGGGTGGGTGAGAAACACTGGATCACATGCTGTGGGATTGCCCTAATTATGGACCGAGCAGAATATCTGAACAATTACAAAAGACAAGACGTCTTAAGTAGCAGAAACCTCCGGACATTGATAGAGACCGAGTAGAAATATCTTTTATTCGAAGAATACCCTTGGAAAATCGTGGACATTAACAATTGCTAGAATAGTAGAAATTGCGCACGCTTCCACGATGGCGGGGACGGGCGACCCCTCAATGGCGGAGAAGATGCGCGAAGAAGATCAATACAGAAAAGAGAATAAGACCAAAGAATACCTTGTTTTGCAAAACCATACATGCCAAGTTGCCTAATGGCTAAAACAAATAAAAAATGGCCTCCTAAGCACATAAAAAATCCGGAGGGAGTACGATTAGTGGGAGGAACAGCGTAGAGGGACGGTCCAAGAAATGTAATGGAATGGGGTGAGTGGGTGAGGGGAGGGGGATGGAAGTGGTGGTGACAGAGTAGAACGCGTTAATTTACGTGGAGGACCTCCAGGCAGAGTTACAAACTGAGGCCCCCGGCCACCTGCGGCATTTACGGCATACCGACGCCTGCCGCCAGAGAAGCATCTGCATTTGGCCAAGTCACGTTGCCCATTCCCTAGATGAACAACCCTCCAGTAGCAGCATTCGCCTACTCAATGCAAACTTGAAATAAAGGTACTATATTCACGTTGACTGAAGACGAATTGCGAACTATTCACACAACTTGGAAATATTCACCAAAGTAGTTCTTATTAATTAGTAATTCATTCTACTGATTTTTACGGATTTTTATGGATAATAATAAATTTAGATGGTCCTTTGACACGTGATGCGGCTGCCATTTCCGGTAGAACAGTATTTTCTACAGCATTTGGTGAATTATTCTTGTAAATGCACCGTTAGGTACGAAAATCTTAACGTCATTGCTTTCCTTTCTCCATTTGCTATGTTGTAGTAGGTTTCTTTCGTAACGTTAAACCGGTACTTTTGTCAGAATAAAAATTAAAAAAACATAACTCCGCATAAGTTTCTCCGTGTAAGCTCATACTAATTTAATGTTAAGTAATTCAAAACTTTGCGCTGCAAGGGTATGAAAATTCATCACCACTGGGTAAGTTCAAATTTGAAACATTTTGGGGGGATGCTTAAACCTAGTCGCTCTAATGAACATAATATCTTATTAGTGTTTTTTTGTCTCAGCGGTGGACACTTGGAATACACTCGAACAGAAGCAGCAGAATAATTATTACTCATTTAATAATTACTCTATCGTATTATTAGTTTCTTTTGATTGAGTGCTTTGTCTCAACAAGAACTTCAATAGACTAATCTGATATTTTAATTCCCTTTTGAGAACAGAAACACAAAATTAGAAAATTGCGAGCATAAGAATGCGTAGGTCTAGTCGTTGGAACAGATCAATTATTTTTGTTTTATATTTTTTATATTTCAGGGAATTTTTACGCGAAAATTGGATTTAGCGCGTTACAATACACGAGGACACATTGATTTAGTCTCTAGGATACACTGACTTTCTCTTTGGAACAGATCATATTTTTGTGTATGCCTATGTAATTATCTTGATTGTTAGGTTTGAAACTGCGCTCTGGAGAAATAAATTTAATTATTTTTATTACTATCTTTTCGGACATTATCCATCGTCCTTACCTGTTTCTATCTTCACAACAGGTGTAGTTTCGTTTCGCAACACCTATAGGTCTTCTGGCAGCACCTATATTCGAACCAGAGTACTATTGTTCTTAAGGCGAAGACGTTACCACTGGGTCACTGCGACCACTAGGGTTGCGAAACGAAAGTACACCTGTAGTGAAGATAGAAACAGGTAAAGACGATGGATAATGTCCGAAAAGATTGTACTAAAAATGATAATATAACATTGTCAGGAATTTCATATTGAGAAGAACAGAAATTTAATTGTTGAGTGACCTAAATATTCTTCAACCTTTCCTTGATAACCATCAGCTTAAGATAGTTTGATCAATCTGAAATAAATTAACGCCTCTGAATTATTTACCTCTTAATTTATCTACTTGTCTTCGAATCATGTATGTTAAACCTGAATTACCGGTTACAAGCACTATCTATCGGCCATGAGTTAAACATTCTTTGCCCCTCCGGTGTCTCAGGTGGTAGCGCTCTAATTCCTCACCAAGTCATCCCCGGCTCGATTCCCGGCAGAACAAATTTGTAGCTTTTCACATGAATGTCCATGTTCATATAGTTGTGACTACTGAAAAGCGAACCCTCCTTCTTCAATCCACTTCCTCCTTGAATCAATAACTCTTACTATTACTAACCACTCCTACTAACACCTCCACGTGGGGTCAAGTTGTTGGTAAACCCCTCTTAATTGGCCCACCTACTAACAATAGCCTACCACCAAACCCCTACCTCCTATCGCTCCATGTAAATAATATTCAATAGCACGCTACATTTACGTTAATGTAGTCGTTATTGGATCTCATCAATACCCATTTATAAACATCATGATGTTTCTTGACAAGAATAATATTCAGTAAGGTGTCAAAACCAAAGAAAAAACTATATTCTTAACAATATCTTCAAAGAATGAATGAGAAATTATTCATTTCCTTAAGTATTTAGTTTTATTACGGAATTTGCGTGGAGTCAGCGTGGCACATTGGCTGGAGCGCTGAGTTGCAGACTGGATGGTCGGGGTCCGATCCCCGGTGGGGTGGAGATTTTTCAACACACCCCAACTCCCAAACCTACTCAGCCTTCTGTAAAATGAGTACCAGGGTTCTGGGACAAATCGGCAGGACCGAGAAGCTGGTCAATCTCCTTAGGCGAGACAAAGAAATTGCGGAGCTCTACCATCTGCGAACCCCTTGGGCACCTTCGGGGTTAGGGGATAGTTTGACTTTTTTTTCTTTTTTTTTTACGGAAATTGGTATTTTAAGTAAAGGATTTGACTACGTAAGGTCAATGGTAATGTAATAGTATTTACCATATACGGACATCAGTGCAAGAAAGGTGCTCTCTTTCTGCATCCATGCGAGGAATTTTGACGAATAAGACACCTGAAATTCCACTGGGCGGAACGTTTTGTGCAGTGCCTCACTCCTCTAATAATTCTAATAATTGTCAAAAATGAATTCTAGTAATTAAATTTACAGAGGGAATAGACATTTGAAATGAGTTTTAATTTCATACTTTTTGTTCTACCCATGTAAAAAATAAAAAAATGAAATACACACGGTGACGATGAAGAGATTGCTTTGAACAACACGTCATATCATATTAATAAATTTATAGTAAAAAAAACCAGTCAGAAACTGCGTGTGGCCAAATGGAGGACAATAAACTAATTTACTTTCCGGAAGCAAGCAAGGGACCGTCACATCAATTCCGATTAAGGATTCTAAGGCAGAGGCGGATTAAACATTTCAGTACACTCCTAAGAAAAGAAAAGAAAAGTTCGGTACGTGTTATAATGTTAATAGAATATCATTAATTTGTATTTAATAAAACACACACAAAAAATTTCACAATTACGTATCATTGTAAATTATACATTTTCGGAAAATATTGTTTATAAATCGTAACTATTAAAATAACTCTAAATTAGAGATTCATTATTTCAAACGACGCCAGTCCTACTTAGAGAGTCTGTATTAAGAAAAATCCGCCTCTGCCCGGAGGAAAAAACCGGAGCAAAACCCGGACCAGGATATCCAACAAATATTTTGTTATTTTTTCTTGATTTGAAGTAATTTTAGAAACAAATTTTAATATTATTTACCTCTCCTTTTGTCCTCAACAGTTCTCTGTGAGGTCTTATAAAACCTAACCTAGTATAACTTTCCTCGCCACAACAAAGCTCTGAGCTTCGTGGTTCCCTTTAGCTTTAGTGTCCCCCCCACCAACCAGAAGCCACAACTGAAACCGCTCCTCGTGATGTCCAACAAAGCGCCTTTACTCCATAATTGCAGCTTGTGGCTGAGATGTGACGTCGTGTCACTTCGTGACTGTGCTACAGACGTAGACCGGTCTGCCATCTTAGTGGCTGTCGTTAAATTTCACTAAACTTACACCTCGTGCGAGAACTAGCGGAAAAACATGCGCCGGTGTATTCTACATGCGCGCGTCAAGGGAAGTTTTAGTCGCATATGTTTAACGAGTTGATTTTTTGAGGAGCAGTGTTCACAGTGTTTCTTTCTAACTTCCTTTATGATATTTGCAATTATAAAATTAACACTTTTCATAAAATGAAATGAAACTTTTCATAAAATGAAAAAAAAACCCATCCTGGCCCGGGTTTTTCTCCGTTTTTCCTTCGGGTAGAGGCGGATTTACCATACAGGTTCTCTAGGCTGTCTAGGGGCGTGTTTATTGTAACAATAAATCGTGAATTTAGTGTTATTTCAATTCTTATGATTTTTAAACACTATACTCAGAATAATCTATAGTTCGATAATAACTTGTACATGTAAATTTACAAACATATTTGCGTTAAATTACAAACATATTGACATAATATATGTATTATTACTCGCAGCTAACTTTTTATCTTATCTAGGAACTTTTGCTGAAATTTTTGAATCCGCCTCTGCCTTAGGGCCCTTGATCGGAATTGATGGGATGGTCCCTTGCTTGCTTCCGGAGAGTAAATTAGTATTTTTCCCTCCACGTGGTCATACGCAGTTTGTACTGTTTTTTGACAATAAAAAAAATTTATTATTATATTTAAAAAAAGACATAATAATTATCACAAGTACATACCAAGGCAGCAAACGCACTGCAGATACGAAAATACATCAATTTCTGTCTATAACAGAATTACATTTACATGATTCTTTTACAATATTTAAAGGTCGGATATGTCATTATGTTTTGAAATAGTATTCTGAAAATTTATTTTACTTTGCAATTTCAAATAAAAGAGAGTAATAAGTTTATCTAGCGACTTTGAGCATGAATAGATCACTGGAAGAATCAAAATATAGAGGACCACGCCAGAAATGACCCTTTCACTAAAGAAATTTTTCTTATTCTATGCTTTTTTTATAATGAGGCTTTAGGGCTACCCAATGTCAAGGTCATTAGTGTCCTTGCAGGAGGGAAAAATGCTGTTTTACCCGAAAGGGAAGAGCCGACATGACTCTTCCCAGTGTGTGGGCCTCGCCGAATAACTCGACCAAACCAACTAAAACAACCCTCCTGTATTCACCAAATATGAAATACAATGATTGTTTAACTGTTTAGCACATAAAGATAGAAGAACCTGGCATTTCGTGTTCTTCAAACACGACTATGTCATTCAAAAATAATTCGATGTAATTCGTTATAATTTGCTTTCAAATGAAGTATTTGATAACTGGGTTCTTTTTATTTCAGTGCAATATACCAATAATAATTTGGCTCCCGTAGATTCTGCATAATCAGGACCCCATTATTAAACTCGCATCAAAATTAAGTATATAATAAGTGGTAAAAAAATAGAAAAACTGGGTTCAATTTCTTAGTTTTTATTATATTATAACTATTCATAATGTAATATTTTCTCTAATGTTTAATAACGTAAGAGAGCGCGAGGAAATAGTACAAAATGAAAGTATTTGATAAAACATATTTACTAAAATTATCACGGTTAAGCGGTTTGAAAAGTTTACCGCTATGACAACATTAGCTGTTGATGTGTT
This sequence comes from Laupala kohalensis, assembly GCA_002313205.1. Lineage (NCBI taxonomy): Eukaryota > Metazoa > Arthropoda > Insecta > Orthoptera > Trigonidiidae > Laupala > Laupala kohalensis. The sequence continues at coordinate 500,628 of NNCF01127691.1, read as the reverse complement.
GATGTTGCCTGTGATATCTATGACGTCATCAACCATTTACCTTTCAAGAATAGCACCTGTGATGACGGACTACTTGAACTTGTTCATGTTGTGTTGGTACCGTGGCAAAATTCAAATTACGTGCTTATTTTCTGCGAGATAATGTAACAAATACCGACGTGCATTCGTAATAAACGATGTTTCTGTTTTTTTTAAAAAAATTATTATCGATACAAGATATTGCACTCAGTGTTAGTGGATGAGCAAAGTCGGGGAGCTCAAAACACATCGATAAAAATAGTTTCATTTTTCAGCGATCATATTAATAGGATTTACGCTTAGCCGAAATGTCGAAAATTTAGGAAATATTTTCAAAAATAATTGTAAAAAATACCAAGGGTGAGTTAATTATAAAATTGGCTGAGCAAAATTGAGCAAAGTCAGAGCTTTCATTTAAGCCCAAGATCTTTCGAATCGGTTGAGAATTCCGTCTAACTTCACGGAGTCCCCTTACATGTGCCTCAGCTCTATCATTGTTCCTTCTTCTGTTTATTTTTCACGGTATAACAATCGCGAATTCTTTCTTTACACACCACGGAAAACAACGTTCAGTTGTTCTTGCGTTAATCGTTGACCACAATTTCGGACTTGGCGAATTATACATAACAGATATTTACCTATGTATTTCACGTCTCTAACTGTAACAAACAAAGAAAAATGATTAGTCTTCTGCTAGGCACTTGCTAGGGGTAGGGCTCTTGCCTAGGGGCGGCATCTATTGAAATAATACATTTCGAATTCAGTGTTATTTAATAGTTAGGATTTATCACCAATACTTTGCGAATAATCTATAGTTTGATAATAATAAGTCAAATTTGTTGGAATTATGTTAATATTATAACACGTACCGAAATATTTTTATTTTTAGCAGCGTATTGAAATTTTCAATCCGTCTCTGTCTTAGGGTCTTTGATCAGAATTGATGGGATGGTTCCTTGCTTGCTTCCGAAGAGAAAATTAGTTTATTGTCCTTTACGGGTTCATACGCAGTTCGTAAAAGCTTTTTTGACAACAAAGTTTATTTATATTTTGACTTATCTTCGTAATACTTTCATATACGAAATGTCAAAGAGAAGTTTGAAAGGAATGCCAACACATCCATTTTGAGCGTGGTCGTTTCGTTTTATGGTCCCGTAGGGCTTATCTCGGCCGTCAGAGTTCGCGCTGTGGGCACTTGAGCTGACAGGAGTCGTGAGGAAGCCGAACGGAGGACGTTCTTCAAACAAACGCCACGTACGGAGGGGAGTTGGAATCTGAGGCGGGAGCACGTCATTTAGAGCCGCCCCTAGGCACATCATAGGGAAAAATAATATTAGCAGACTATTTGGGGTAACGTTTCCCACTGTAGGTTTTATAAAATAAACACCAATTCGTTCGTTATCATTTTGACCTTCAAGCTTGTGCACTCGTCTTTCCAATCTGGACATTAATCGTCCATCTCGTTATTTCATAAGACCTGAAGAACTTTATCCGAAATATTAAACAATATGAGATCAAAAATTTATAATAAGCAACAAGAGAATTTTCCTCCATGAAATAAATGTGAAAAATATAAGAGTGTTTCAGAGTTGCCCAGAATTGAAGTCCAAAATATATAAATAATTTCAACTGTTTTAAAACATTTCCAACACGAAAACCGGGCTCATTCCGAACCAGTCAATGAAAATTACGAACATGTAATTTTTCTGCAGCGTATGTAATATAATCTATATTTCATGAATGGTGAATGCTGCACGAAAGACGAATATTCCATATGCTGTCTCTTGTGCCGTATTCTATCAGCTGAACCTTCGTATCTCTTCTCTTTCTTTACTAATATCTCATCATTACAGCAATACGCGTTCGTACACAAGGTGGTATCTCACTTTCCATTTTTTTCCATTGTACTTTTTGTAAATGGGAAATGTAGCGTGCAATTGAAGTTTATGGAACGATGGGTGGTAGGAATTGGGTGGTAGAACTATTGTTAGTAGGTGAGCCAGTCAGCTGGGTTTACCAACAACTTTGCTCACGTGGAGTGGTTAGTAGGATTAGTCAGTAATGGTTAGAATTATTGATACTAGCAGGGGGTGGATAGAGGAAGGAGGGTTCGCTTTTCAGTATTCACAGCTATATGAACTGGGACATTAATGTGAAAAGCTACAAATTTTTCTGGTCCCATTCAACCCGGGATGACTTGGTGAAGAGCAAGAACGCCACCACCTGAGCCACCAGAGGGGCGGTATCTCACTTGTCCTTAAACAAAAAATACATGACGTATTGGACCAGAAAACATAAATACTGAACAAGGGTTTCAATGTTTTCAGGGATATTTAGGGGGGGGGTCTATAGAATTAAAACAGGTCTAAAAAGCTAGAGGTATGTGAAAATAGTATACTGAACTTGTCGCGGAATGTCATATAATGGGAACGCGACTAGAAAGAAAATAAATGAAAAAAGACGTCCTTTCTATACACAGAACTTCAATCTTTACTCACTCTTTTCCCGTTTCAGGAGTCTGAGATTGGAATCTTTTGCCTGAGAACGCCCGATTCTTGTCGAGTCAATGGGAGGTCAGAGAGACATGCGCTAAAATTGTATTTCGGTCATACCTGACAATTAATTTAATTTTCTATTGTAGTGAGATTTGCGTGTTTTCCTTTCATTTATGTTTTATATTTTTGCAAATTTTTAGTCTTATTGTATGTATATGTATGGTTATTTATTGTCTTATTTAGTTGCATTATTTGTATGTTTGTTCATGGTCAGTGGCGGATCTATGGTGTGGGGGCTAAGGGGGTTATACCCTCCCCCATTCGATCTGAACTCTTAACAAATAAAATTGAAGTTGATAATTGACATACTTTGTTAAAGTGTTATCAGATTAATAATTGTTATTAGTTATAATGTTAATGTTACGAATAAAACCGTAATAATAAAATTAATAGTACTGTATTAAAATCTTTCATAAATAATTAATATTGTTATTAAGAATACCAGATTGTTAATTATTTATTTGATGCATTTTATTTAAAAGTAGTATTTATTAAATTTGGGTTGGAAAACCATAATTATTAAATAAAAATACTTCCCGGTTAGCCCCCCCCCCCTTGATTACTGTCTGGATCCACCATTGTTCATGATTGTTGATTGGGTATAAGAGGGTGCCTAATGGCACTAACCCTGCCAACCGATTCAAAACATTATTATTATTATTATTATTGTTATTATTATTATTATTTTCCAATTGATCATTTATTTATTAAAGGTCCATATTTTCTGTATTCATTCTAATGTAAATTTTGAAGGACAAGAAAATGAAATAATAAACCATTATAATATGACATATACCTCGGAGTTTCAACAAGTCATGATAAATAAATTATTACACAATTAAATTTCAAACAATATATTTTTAATATATTTCCATCCTCTGTTATTTGAACTTGATTGTAATGATTAATCTTTATTAATTTTCA
>NNCF01127691.1:482768-496947 GCA_002313205.1 Laupala kohalensis | reverse complement strand
TATAATTCATTTCCTTATTATTATTATTCTAATTGTTTTAAAACACAACAATGTGAATAATAACGAAGAAAAATATGATTTAATTTGTATCTATCAGTTAATAATATAGCACAAACAATATTCAGGAGCAAGCTTGACTTGTTTGAAATTCATAAGAGCATAAACAAACATGGCGGCCGAGCACAACGGTTTCGTCATTTATGCATCTCATCTCATATAAAGTTAAATATCTTTCTCAGATGTCCGGCGACCTATAGATGAAAGTGATGGAAAAATATACTACAGAAAATTTACTACAAATCGAAGTAACTTTCCTTTACTTTCATTGTTTTAAAGTTGGTCATTAAAAAAAAAAATGTTTCCCCCATTAGACGCAATGTAATACACCATCAATTATAATTGCAACTATTTCATTTAAATGACCGGTGAGGTATGTTTTTCTAACGTTGACCCACAATAAATACATGTTACTCTGTGTATTTATGACGATTTCATATATTTTTATACTTAATTCTACCTGCGCTAGTACTACCTTAAGCTCGGACACATTCAGGCGCGTGACGATCATCCGCTGTCGCCGTTTTCGCACAGTGGAGCACTTCCAGACGAAACGTGGCCTAAAATATTCCACCCCGTAAATTTGATCAATTATGACCTTTTCTTGGTGTACGTCAGCACACTGTGGAAGTACTACAAGTACTAAGATTACATGGATGCGGATGAGTGACATCACATTAGGAACGGAATTATAAACCAAAAAGAGAGAGGTGGGGTAGAAATACAACCGACGAATGTAGTTAAAATATGATAGAATGAATATCGTTTAATTTTTTCTTAAATTACGTAACGTTTTGTTTATGTTTAGGAGAGAATTAAGGCAACCAACAAGAGCGCGAGTTATTTTCAGTCTTATTAAACCATATGTGTCAGCAATAAAACTAAATCATGGGTTAAATCATTAGAGTTATTTTAATACTTGCATCTATAAAAATATATTACGAATAAATTAATTGTTCATAATAGTTCGTACTTGTGAAATAACTTTGATTTTTATTAAATACAAATTTGTTGGTGTTCTGTTGTGTTACAACTACTTTTTTTCTTATCTCCGGAGTAAAGTGCTGAAATGTTAAATCCGCATCTACCTTCAGGCCCTTGATCGGAATTGATGGGATGGTCCCGTCCATGCTTCCGGGGAGTAATTTAGTTCATTGACCTCCACGTGGTCATACGCAGTTTTAACTGCATTTTCGAGAATAAATAAATTTATTATTGTTTCTTGACTTATTTGAGTTTGTGAGAAAATTAAGGCAACATGCAAGAGAGTGATTGTTATCTTCAGTCCTTATTGAACCATATACCAGCAATACAACTTCGTCATTGGTTGTAATTGACACAATAATAGTAAAGAACGTAACCGTATTATACTGCGTGAAAACTCAATGGGGTAAACATTATCTTGGAGACTGTCCAAACGAAGGTCATAGTCCTTCGTAAGCGAGTCGTCCTTTCTAGCTTATATGGTCCACTTTTATGTCCACAGTAAGGTTCATCACGCATTTATCTTCTTGTCGTAAGTCAGACCATAAAGTGCTTATCGATTTAATGTTAAAACGGGGAAATGTATCTGCACGTTTCTGAAATCGTTTCACCAGTTTCCCACTATGATAAAGAATTTATTTTAAAAAATTATTGTATTTAATATTTTAAAAATTATCAGTCACATTTAAATCGAACTATTATCAATACAAGGTCCGGGTGCTTTCTAAACCGTTAAATACTGAATGGGGAAAAACCTCACCCTAGTTTCAGTAACTCAATACTTAATAGTTAAGCTCTTTTAACCATGTATTTATGAAGAAAAACATTATGAAAAAATAAATAAAATACACTTCTTTTATGCTAGGTTGTAAAATTAGCCCCACTAACATTTTGAATGTGTTAAAGTCTGACTCATTCAATCCTGCTCTCTGACTCATGAATTACGATTTATGGCATAAAGGGCTGGCGGGATGGAACAGTATATCAAAGAGCATACATAATATACAATAACGTACATTACGCCACTGCTTTTTCGACATCAAATACAATCGTTAAAAATAACGTTTTGTCTCTTTCTGTCTTACTAAACATCAAATGGATAAACTGATCTATTCCATATTCATAAACTCGCTAAATGACGTCGATGGACCACACTTGCACTAGAGTGGGGAGCATTAATGAAACGCAGCCACCCGACATTGACACGACTAATCCACAACCCCAAAGGGAAACAGGTCAAATATATTCAAAGGGTGAGAAATAAATCATTACTCGCTTGGAAACATGGAAAGAAACGCAGTTGTCAAAAAAGCAGTTGCAAACTGTGTACGACCACGTGGGAGGGGTCAATAAACTAAGTTACTCTCCGGAAACAAGCATGGAGCCATACCATCAAGGGCCCCAGAGAAGTGGCGGATTTTATATTTAAAGAAAGTATTTAATAAATACGTCCTGATATCCATTTATTATTCCAAAATAAATTCTAGATAGTTGTGCAGTAAAAATTCGAGATTAATAATCAATAAAAATTTAAATGACATTCCTGTCCAAGGAAAATTTGCCACTACACGGAGAAAAACCGGAGAAAGACCCGGGTCAGGATGGTGCAATAGAGATAATGTACATAAACCGTACCAAGATAGCGTACAGTTAGAAATAAACTACATAAACAAAAAGGAGCAAAAACAACATGCATGAAAAAAGGAATTAATTCAATATATAAACTCTCATTAACTTCATTCATTAAAATCTGAAAATTCTGACTCCAAATTCTCGACTACTTTGTGGTCACGCGTGAGAATTAATGAAGGTGAATGCGGCGTCAAATTTACATTTGGTAACGAGTAAGGAATTAAAAAAATGTGGACGTTCAAAGTCCATAATTTTTAAATTTTATTTAAAATTATTTATTTTCAAAAAGGAAGTCAGAAACTGCTGTGACAACATGGAGGACAATAACTAATTTACTCCAGAAATTTGCAAGAGACCATCCCATCAAGTTACATCAAGAGCTCTGGCACAGGCTGATTCAACGTTTCAGCACACTACAAAGAAAAGAATAAAATTAGTTCGGTGCATGTTATAACATTAACAGAATACCAAAAAATTTGTATTTAATAAAACGCAAAAATATATTTCACAAGCACGTATTGTTATAAACTACAGATTTTTCGGAAAATATTGTTTATAAATCATAACTATTAAAATAACTCTAAATTCGAGGTTCAGTATTTCAATAGCAAAACTTTAAGCGAGAGACTAACCTGGGTAAGAATATGGCTACAGAATAAATGTACACAATCATGTCAAGGTTAGGTGTAGATAAAACTTAACTTTTATGAATAATAAGCCACAATAGAAGCGTGCATAAAAATAGTTTTGAAATTGTTAACATTTATTTAGAAAGTAAAATAGCAATGGCGTAATACAGTAGGAGACGAATTTTACGTACTATTGTTTTCCTCTTCTTGCGTAAAAGTCCCATAGAACATCAATGTAAGATCAACATCATGTTGAGTTTATCAACTAAAGACTACCGTCTCGTTAAAACAACTAAGGAAATTCTTTTCGTTTAAAATAAATGAATAAATTTATTGTTAGAATAGCAGTTACAAACTGCGTATGACCACGTGGAGGACAATAAACTAATTTACTCTCCGGAAACAAAGAAGGGTACCATCCCATGAATTTCGATTAAGGACTCTGAGACACAGGCGGATTTAAGGTTTCAGCACACTCGTGACAATATAAATAGTTCGGTACGTGTTGTAATATTAACATAATACCAACAAATTTGTATTTAATAAAACACAAGAAATTTATTTTACAACTACGTATTATTAAAAGCTATATATTATTCGCCAAGTATTGATGATGAATCGTAACTCTTAAATATCACTAAATTCCAGATTTATTATTTCAATAGATGCCGCTCCTAACCAAGAGCCTAGCGGGTCTGTATAAAAAATCCGCATGACAACCCGAGCAAGGATCAAAATTTATATTTGAAAAACCTGGTTATTTGGTTAAATTTCATGTTTTAGACTTAAAGGCACCATAAAATACAGTTTTAACTTGAAAACAACGAACTTATTATCGATTAAACTTGTTTAAAAAGTTTAGCATTTCCATTAAGCGCATTAGAAACTTGACGTTTAACGATCATCCATCATCGAGAATATTATAGTTCATAACTTTATCCTGACGAAGACCCCAATAAAACTTTGAAACGTAAGTATGAATCAAAATAACATTTCTTTTTCTTATGGCCTGACTGTGAGAAATAATTTATATATAACAATTATGGCAAATTATTGTTCTATGTATAAATTACGTAACTTCTCTTTGGGGGTAGTAAATATTTCTATTATTTCTACCCTCGCTAGGAAATGAGGCTGATATCAATACATAAACAGTGATATAATTTGCAAGGGGTAAAAAATGGAAGTTAAAGGCTTTTCCTAAACATTGTTCTATCCCCACAATACTGTTCTCGTGTATAACATGGAACTGCAGAAATAAGACTTGTGTGACTTCATTAAGGAATTCTACGTTCACGGAAATTATGACGGGTCCATCCAAAATAAGCATTAAAAAATTGTCGATATTAACTACTCAACTCCCGAATAGGGGTGGCAAAAGTAGGGTGGTCATCCCCATTTTTTTTCTAAAATTCGAATTAGCCGTATAAAACTAGGATTGATACTAAATAATTTATACAAATCTTGTCGATGTCACTTAAGTAAATTTCCATTTATTTATTTCATTATTTAAAAAATACTCATTAAGAAAATTCGCAAAATGTTATCCGTTGAGGATGACCGATTCGCCGATGCTGTATCAAGAAATGGAGACTCACTCGGCAGCATGTAGCGTATTCTGTAAGGGTTTGAATTTTATCTACACTCTCTACATTTTTGTTTGCTACAATTGCGCATACACTTTGAATTCCCAAACGTCGCTAATGCTCATGACCAGAACCTCGCCGAAAGACATTAAATAAATAAATTTTCTTTTCGCTCCAAGTGAAGTCTGAGACTAACGAGTTGCTTATCTAAAAAATCTAAGCATTTTCTTGCTTTGATTGAGTCAGTGAAGTAAAGAAAAGAAACACTTTTCCTTTCCTGCGAAAGAAGTCACAATCGATTTTTTTGCAATACAAAATAATTCTGTGAAATTTTAATTTTTTTATTTTACGGACGTGACGTTTTGGTATTTTAAATAAAACTCTCCATCAATTACGGAAGACAAAATTACGATTTCGAACATCTCCTCCCCTCTAAAGCTCACCGACAACGATACATGGAAAGAGTAACAAATTTTGATATATTATCTTCATAGTTCGTTCCCTATCACTCGGTGCTCTCTCTGAGTGGTTGAGTAGACTATTACAAGTTCAGTTGATGAAGCGCTCTACTATTCATTTCGAACACTTACTGCGCACTATCTACCGAAAAGATTTTGTCTCTGTCACTCTCACAACGTAAATAGAAAGATCACCTAACATTCAGCTCACATTCCAAAGATGCCTTTCTAAACCTTTCTGCCTGACTGACCTACGGTCAATACTTCCGAAAATATCACCTCACGCACTATTCACACCAACCCCAAAGAGCGTTATTTTCACTTTGACCTTCAGTTTGTTTTCCTCTGTCTCGTTTCTTCAACTGGACTGGGTTGACAATATGTCACAAGGACGCCTCTAAGAGACAGCCGCAGAGACAATTGAAAAGATGTTGAGACAATTGTCGAGTTTAATGACGCTTCTGGTGCGAGGGTCATAGACTTAGCTGACGTGCTATCGTGTGGAAAGGAGATGTTTTTAGTATCACCCGACAGTGAGATGTTCGGAGAAAGATAGTAGTGGCAGTCTAAAGAAAAGAAAATAAAGTTGGAAAACGAAATACTTCTTGAATTACATCAAATACACCCATCATTGGTATAAGAAAGTATATTATTGATTTATTTGCGTGTTCGGCCCATGTGAGAATGGCATGTTTGCGATATTTGTGAGTACGTGAAATATTTAGCCAAATGCAGCGAATACGCTACACAAATACCGCAACGCCAAGTGCCAGCATTACATACACAATACACATCTATTCGCTTCTCCACGAAACTTATCGATCCATTCACAAAGGAAGGTCTCCGTCCCGTAGCAAACAGAGGACAAACAGAGGACAAACAGAGGACAAACAGAGTGAGTGGTCCAATTTGCGAGGTTAGCATTTCAAACGCGTTCTCTCACACATCTGCTCGCATTCACAAGGACAATCCACAGTCTCCGGGGGACCCAAGACGCCATCTGGCGGGGATCTCTCGAAGCTCAAAGGGTATACCATGAATACTACGATTCACGCAAAACAGGAGAATGCAAATATTGTCTTCGTCTGAAGAGCAAGAGTTGTACGTCGAATTAGTTCTTTCCAAAAGAGATATAATTATTAAAATGATAATCCAATTATATAATGATGATCAGTTAACATTTCATTACATACACTTCAATACGAAAATGTTACTTGATGATATATTACAAATAGGTCGTAAACATTTGTGGTTAGCAATGTCCATGCCCGAATCGCGCATTTCAAAGATTGTTGCGCTTCTAGTTGTTTACATCTCATTCACTGTTGTGTTAAGCAGCCGTACTCACCTTGGATTGCGAACAATCGGGGTTTCCTCGGATTTGTCCTAGTTTGAAGGGCGTCCGGGGAGCGTCCAGATGAGGTTTCCTACACTGCCCGGGTGTTTGAAATGAGTCATGTGACGAAGGATAATCGTCGCGATCGAACACTTCATTGCGAAAGCGACACATATTATTACGTAAGCTTGAATTACCCCATCAATTTGAGCTTTTCTTCTTGTGTTGTACTTTTAGTTTATTTTTCACCCCAATGCAGAGAAGTATTAATTATCTTGTTTAAAAATTAATGTTTCTTGCTATGAAACCCCTATTTATTTATTGTTCAATTAATGGCATGTAATAATTATTTCATTTTTATGATTATCTGTTTACGTGGCAAAGTCCTGGTTTTAACTTTACGGACCGGTGTTTTCTGTCTCCTTGTCCTAGAATTGAGATGTTCTTGTTGGCAACCCTATATTCACCTCGTGTTCCCTCGAAGTCGCCTTCTCAGAACTTTCGTGACGAAACCACTAAATCCGTGTAGATGAAAAATTAAAGCTCTCAATGAGCCGGAAAACGTTGGAGGAAACGAGAACAGTGTAATTATGAGTTCGGTCTACTTCCCTACGTAACTCTGAAACGAAGAGGAATTACTCGATCGATTGAAGGGTTTGTGGAAGAACGTGTCGGTTGATAGAAGTAACAGAAGTCAACGCTCTTAAGTGTTCAAATATAGAATTTAATATAGTTACAGAAAAGAAATATTCAGTCATTCTAACTGTACGTAATTTTATGATTTAAAGTAATCGTATTTGGGTAACTCTTTAACCTATTCGTGAAAGAAAGCTTTTGCATTATCTACGGTCACGTGAAAATAGCGACAGACTGGAACCGGAATCCGGGATCTCCTGCTCTTGCTGCAGGGCTGTTGTTCTCTCTTTTACTTCATTTTACAATAAATAAAAATCTCAAGATTTGTTGCTTCGCATCATTTCTACCCCCATTAAAGTTTCTAATTCTCCACTTTTAAATATTTAACTTACTAAAATTCTACACATGCGAGCAGTCAAGAAGAATCTATCAAACTCTATTGATGGCAGGTTAACTCAAATATGAAAGTTATAAAAATCTTTATTATAATAATAAACTTTGTCAAAAAAGCAGTTACAAACTGCGTATGACCACGTGGAGGACAATAGTCTAATTTAATCTTCGAAAGCAAGCAAGGGACCATCCCATCAATTCCGATCAAGGTCGTACCGTTGTGACATTTGGAGGAATTTAAAGGATTATTATCGTACCGTACCGTTTTTCACCGTCAAGACGAAAAAAAATCAGAAACATACAGGAACCGTCCCATGAGAAAGTGCCCTTTCGTATCCTGACTTGAAAAGGTTGGTGGAGTTTGCGCGTGCACCATTAGTATATTCCTAACTTGCCAACATTGTCCCTCAGCAGGTACCATCCAGATGTTTCAGAGAGACGCTCACGCTATTGGGAAACGCGTCAGTAACACGTCATTTAACAATTCCTCGCCCCTTCGTGGCTCAGGTTTTAGCGTTCTAGCTCATCAGGTCATCCCAGGTTCAATTTCCGGTGGTGACAGAAAAATTTGCAGCTTTTCACACTGATGTCCCAGTTCATATAGATGTGACTACTGGACCCTCTTTCCTCTATCCACCTCCTCCTAGGATCAATAACTCTATTACTAACTAGTAACTGTTCCACATGGGCCAAGTTGTTGGTACACCTAATCTAACCGACCCAACCACCAACAATGGCCTACCACCCAACTCCTACCTCCTATCGCTCCACGTAGATAAGCTTCAATACCACGCTACATTTCCCATTTACAAATACTACAATAACAAAAAATAATTATCATTTCATGGTCATCGAGTGCGAGCACTATGCATTGTTTCAGCGTACAACATTCCACAGAGCATTCAAATATCATGATATATAGATGAGCGCCCAGGGTAAGTACCACAGACAGAATAATCCGCTGCGTGCATCTATTATTGCTACTCAATAATTGCTTATATTTTTGAGCGGATGTTTCTTGTATAGCGTGTAACGCTGATTTACCAGCTCAAGGATATTATCTTGCAACGAATATACACGCATCTTACAACTCATGTATCAGTTACATTTCTGAGCTTTGGAAATATAATCACGAGTCTGGATGTTTCAAGAAATCGAAAATTTTCATCTTTTAGAATGGTTAAACACTACTTTGTATGTCTCATCTTTTACAAAATAAGTGGCGTTCTGACATGTTTACATTAACGATTTTGGTTTAAATGTTGGAACGCGTGAGATACATGACCTTTGCATTGCTCTGCACACCACGTTTCATAGTTTTAACTCTTTTACAGAAGCTTTATAGAAAGATGCCAGATCTTAGCATCACACTACAAATGAAATTAAGTATCAAAATTATGATACTACTTGTAACCGATGTGCGCTTCTCTTTCAATCGGCATTGTAAGCAAGTAGGTAGAGTTGGTGTGTTTTGAGTTAGCGAAGCCAAACAAATTGCCACTACTATCGATCTGCGAGCATCATCTAACCGTCGAGCATTACTAAAGACATCTCCCATTTCACGTGTTAGCGCTGTTTCAGAGTCTGTGACCCACCCACAAGAGGCGTCGTGAAACTCGACAGTTGCCTCGGTATTTTTACTTTCCTATTGCACAGAATGTGAACGGTCGAAAAAAATTGGAAGCTCTTCGAATCTTTGCGAATTGTCTCCAGGACAGTCCATTTTTAAATTTTGGCGCTGATGTCCAATGTAGTGTGAGTGTATTATGTGTATGTATGTTAAGAATTCCCCTCCCGCGATAACTCACAAACAAATTGATGCATTGAAACCATACTTGAGACATTGGGAATAAAAGTCTATTTCTGGACGGAAGCTCATTTCCTCCGACTTCATTTATACATCGCCTTCCACTTCCGGTTTCTTAATATTCAAACTTTTGAAAATATGCATAGAAGCATTTTGATTGGTCAGTCAATTTGCTAAACCGAATTCCTGTTCTTCGCACCGCTTTCGAGGTACAGCAAAAAATGTTTACGCAAAAAGAATCTTGGAGGCGCTTTTTTTTAAATCTACCAATATGACCATTGCAAAGAGTTTATCGTGGAAGATAATTCATGAAATCTAAACTTGAACATGTTTTTCTGATTTTTAGTTTACCAAGTACTGTGATGAAAAATATTTTGAAACCGTTCGTTTTTTATATATGTCGTCTTGTTTAAGAATTATAGAATATTATTTCTTTTTTGAAGATTTTTTTTCCTGTTTTCTTAATTTTTAGTTTTATGAAGGTTATTTAGTACCGTTAGATATCGTTTTCTTCCAAACAATCGCTGCACTGATGGGCGTAGATTTACATCAAGAACGCGAATATAGTCTGGAGCCTTTATCGTACTCGTAGAAAAATGATAAATGCCAACCCCATTCGCTGCCACTCAACCCTCATCGTCACCGAGCATGGTTTAAGAACCACGCGCTTGTAGCAGGATGGATCGTTTACTTCCTCCTTTCTGATATCCTTTCTGCTCTGCCAATATTCTCATAAGAAACCTGAAAAATGGATTCATCTGTCCACAGCGCCTTTTTTCGCTGAGATGGAGTCCAGTTGTGAGATTTGGTCCACGCAACACGCCGACGTTCACTCGATGAAGTGATAAAAAAGGCTTACGTCTCACTTTGTACAATGCGTAGACACACCTTTTGATTTATCGACGCGCAGATGCTTCGCATATCGTCTTTCCAAATCTGTGTCTGCGACAACCAAGTGCCTATTTTTACGAATATGTCGACGAAATAGACGTACTTCCCGATCCATCAACGTTAGCTTCCGACCTCGAGCCTTTACCGGAGAGCTATTTCTAGTTATAGTGAAACGTTTTATAATAGTACTCTCTATAGATTGTGTCAAGGAACGTTCGACCAATTGGGCGCTGCGAAATACCATTTTGGTACTGTTGCATTGGATTGCGTACCGCGAGATCCAAAACTCGTTCTCTTGCCATGCTTCCTCTTAACATTGATACGATCGCGAATCGCTCGCTCTCATATGCTATTTCCTTCCTCTGACGTCACTGACTCAGAATTGTGCGCGAAACAGCTGGAATATTCTCATTCTTTCTATTGAATGAACTTTGCTGTGTAGCGTTGGGATTCATAATGCCCCTTTTAGACTAATCTTCAGTTTTTTCTTAGTTTATTCAATTATGACACATTTACATAGTATACTACTACATGTACCGAAGCATTTTAAAACGTTTCGATGACCCTGCATATTTTTAATTACAGAACTTCTGTGAATGAACTTCATTGATGTTGACGTTGTAATTCTCTTTTTGTAGATATTGCAATAAAATTTTAATAATGATTTCATGTACTTCTTACTTTTAAGAATCCTTAAACAAAAGCGAATTATTGATTTACGCTTTAGAAATATCTATAATTGACAATATAATAATTGACTGACAGGTAAGGAGAGACGAAAAAGTAATTAAAACTCTAACTTCCCCTTATTGCAGATATTTTAAAGTCAACTGACGAACACCATTACATGTTTCTACAGTATATATTTTCGTATGTATAAACAGCTTTGATTTATTCTTTTTATTTCCTTACGACAGAGTTTTTTCTTATGTGCACACCATACAGGTCTGAGTTAAGCACTTAGGAGTATTCCCTTGTTGTGAATATGAATTATTCTTTATTATACTACTAGTTAAAAGTGGTATGGCATGACTTGACATTACATTGTTGTATCGCATATACAATCGCACGACAAAAATGAAAGATTTCGGTCAGCACAGTTTTCATTGTAAGATAGGATTTTATCTGGAAAATGAACTGTGTTTCCTCATAAACGCAAGGTGCTGTTTTTCTCGCTTGAGCTCCGGAACTTTTATTGCCAATTTCCTCTGCAAGGTAATTAGCGATAAATGCTCCGTTTTGTCGATAGTTACCGTAACAAAAAACATTAACGAGAAGCATACGAACCTTCAAGCAGCTTACATTTTGCAGGATGCGTGTAAGTGAACAACAGTGCAGTCGTGAGTTGTCAATTAACCAGGTAATGGAAAATTTTAAAGACTTTAGAATACACCCATATGTATACTGTATCATGTTCCATTTCATTACTTTTTGAAATCAGTGTCACTAGGTGCTGAGGGAGTCTCGTAGCTTGAGGTGACGCGTCGTGGAGACCAATATATCTTGAGAACATTCGATGGTCCTATAATTAAATGGAATCTAGAAAGGGACTAGTAAATGTGCTGGAAGCGGTGTTGCCACTTGGTGAGTCTGTCTTTGTCATTGTACTGTCCACATCCTTCACACATTTGGGATAAAGGTACGTTTACATTTGGATACAGGTTTGAGCGGCTTGTATGAGATGTATGTCAATCTGTACGAGTTAGGACTCTTTGACATGTCGCGCGATAGACATTTTGTATGAACTTCATTCAGGATATACGAACATGTCGCTCATTCGAGTCGCAAACGCGCATGCGCAGAACCCATAGCAAGTACGCGCTCCACCATCTTTGTTTATAATCTAGCTGAGATCTTTATAGATTATATCATTGTTGTCATATGTTTTTCTCGTATTATTTTGACTCCTGTAATCTTAAGCGTTGAGTAGTGCATATTTTAATGACTATTTAAGTATATATTAATTTATTTCTTTAGTAGATTAGTAATTCAGTTAAGTATATATTAATTTATTTTAGCAGATTAGATCTTTCCTCGCGATACACCAAGAATTCCCTGGTTCAAATCGCGTAGAGTAAACGCTGCCGTATACATGTATGGGATATAAATGTCTGAGCTGGTACAAATCGCAAACCTTCGAAAATATGTGATACATGTATCTCGTATATGTCGCTTCTTTTTATTGTATACGTTTTGTGTATTATTTGTACAAGTTTGTGGATTCAAAGTATCTCGTCAACTCATACGAAATATACATACATATATGTTGTTTAAACATGTTCACAAGTGTAAACGTACCTTAACATGAGATTAGAGTTGAAGGCGCTGCCACAGGACGTGCGGACGGACAGGTTATATTAACCAAGCGATCATTTTTCTGTGTTTGGATGCATCAAGGTACGATGTTTTGGTATAGAACACTTACAGCACGAATATGAGGTCGACCTTGTTTCTTACGTACAGCAGTAATGTCTTTTACAGAGAAATGTGTCAACCCTGTCAATCCTGGTTTTAAAGGACAGCGTCATTTTCTTATTGGGTGAAAATAATGAAAACCCCACTGCACCGTATCGTTATTCGCAGTTTTCCTTTAAAGTTTTGATACTATAATAATGAGATATAAAGTCCCTCGAGTGGCTAAGGTGTTAGCGTGCTTGCTCAGCACCGAGTCGTCCTGGGTTCTATTCCCGGTGGGGCCAGAAAAAAAAATTGTAGCTAATGTCACACCAATGTCCCAGTTCATATAGATGTGACTACTGAAAAGCGAACCCTCCTTCCTCTATCCGCCTACTTCTCCTAGCATTGATAACTCAAACTCTAACTACTACTTCCAACCCTTTCATGTGGCCCAAGTTGTTGATAAAACCCAGCTAAGCGAACCACCTATACTCATACCATTCTACCCTCCTATCGCTCCATGTAGATAAGCTTCAATAGCACGCTATATTTCCCATTTACAAAGACTACAATAAAAAATATATATAATACAGAACGTAATGATATTTTTTTAAGTTACATGCATTATTAATCGAGTAAACATGAATGAGTTTCTTGAAACGTATCCAGTTTTCTCTCACAAACAATTTCTTGGGATATTTTCAAAAGAAAGGATTAACTTCTCTCTGTTGAATATAAACCTTTCCCCCGAGCGACCGAATGTTTGTTTCAACACCCTGAGCCATTGATGCAACATGCAAGGACCACTTAAACATCCTATGAAGACCAGAACGCCTGCGGAGAGCGATAAAGAAGGGCTGTTGTAGCGATGTGCATAATTCATTTGCTGTCTCTGGAGACAGCGGAACATCGTCCGCGTGAAGCAAATGGCGGGGAGGGGTGTTGATGGAACGGCGCAGGCACCTGCGTTGAGAATGGTAATGCCTGGTCTTTTAACTCGCTAAAGTAGTAAGCTGCCGAGAGGCTACATCTTTAGAAGAAAAAAAACTTCTAATTTAGTGTTATTTATTAGTTATGATTTAAAAACAAAACCTTCCGAATAATCTACAGTTTGGTATACGTACTTCTGAATTTTTTGTTGTTGTTTATTAAATACAAATTTGTTGGTGTTATGTTTAAATGTTTAATTTTACAACACGTACCGACCTATTATTATTGTTAGGAGTGTGCTGCAACGTTAAATCCGCCAATGTCTTAGGGTCCTTGATCGGAATTGATGGGATGGTCCCTTGCTTTCTCCGGAGAGTAAGTTAGTTAATAACCCTCCACGCGGTCATACGCAGTTTGTACTGCTCTTTTGACAATAAATTTAT
>NNCF01127691.1:442799-482737 GCA_002313205.1 Laupala kohalensis | reverse complement strand
ATATATGTGTGTGTGACTCGAATGGAAAATGAATTTGTAATGTTGTGATTGAGAAGTGGGAATTTTGAGATTAGGGGGATTCGTGATGTTGTGTAGTGAGAAGTCATGAATTATACTAACATTTTTGTTATTACCAAGCCACAGATTTTGCTTGTTTTGTAAAGTTTTTTCCTGACTTTCCATTACTTTTAGGAATCGATAACAAGCATTTTTAAGTTTGTGGGGCCAATTGAATTTAATAATGCACATAAATGCATTTATTTAAGTTTTTTGTTTGAACTTACGTCTTTTAGATTCAATTTCTGAAATCAATCAGACTTTGCATGTTTGTTATTTAAATATAGCAAATAGTGCATGAACAAGCTCAATGGTATTATTCAACTAACCCAATTCACACTCGCACTTTTTAGGAATAAGTAGATGTATATGTAACTTAACGAAACGTTAACGAATTCAGTAACAACTAGATACACGTTTTAACGAAATATTGCGAAGTTTTAAATGAATTAAATTGGATTTTAAGACCATATTTTGGTCTTTTTAGGGCAATTATTAACTTCTTAGTGTATAATTCCAATTTTATGTTCGCATCAATACATTTATTACCATAAAGTTATATCATCATATACATGGTGCTTACGTAAGGTGGTCGCCATATATAGGGCACAATAAGTTTTAGGACGATAGAGCTTAGAATAAATTGAATGATAGATTCTGGTCTTTTAATTACCTATTACTTTAATAATATCTAATAAATATATTTCAAAATATATTCAAACTCATTTTAGACATTTCACGTATTCGTGCTATTATCAAATCTTTATAATATTCGGAAAACATTGTTTATAAATCATAACTCTTAAAGAAATTCCATATTCGAGATTCGTCATCTCTAGGTACTTGCTCAATATAAAATTCACCTTTGCCCGAAGGAAAACCGGAGAAAAACCCGGGCTAGGATGGGGTTTCAGAGTTTATGTACACAATCGTGCTATTAGTATAACTGATGTTTATATAATAAAGATTTTCATCCATCGATTATTTTCTCACTCAATTTTTTACAATGCAATTTGTTATGTCGTGTATGAATTATTCAGACAGTTTCAGTTAGTATTATGCGTGTGCCAAATAAATAAAATTTATCGTCAGAAAATCAGATGCAAACTGCGTATATAACCATGTAAACTGACATACTCTCGGGAGACAAGCAAGGGACCATACCATCAACTCCGATCAAGGACCCAAGGGCAGTAGCGGACTTTATATTTATAAAACAAATTATTCAATAAATACGTACCATATTCTTCACATATTTTTCAGAAACTTTATTGACTACAGATTACAGTAACAAAAGTCTTTAAGTATAGCGTGTTGAGAAAGAACCAAACTCTTCAGAACACAAATAAAAACTACTTCTTCTATGATGTTTTCTGTAGTTTCTTTTTCCTGTGTGTCTCTGTCGTTACGCCGTGAAATACTACGGGTTCACATGCACTGTTTAAAGCACATTCTAGTTTCTCAGAGATCTTACTTAGCGTCGCATATTCAAGCCAGTGAAGAATGTTCTCGGAGAGTTTCGCCATATTTGCAAATGCCTAGTAAATTGCATCACATCCCACGACGTTTATTCTACATACCGTATAAATTACTTTATTGTTTTTTTCAGAAGAGATGAGCTACTTAATTAAAAAGGAATTGGAAGGAAAGTGAGCTAAATGTTTCGGTTATTTAATTTTCCTCCGAGGTGTTATTTCGATGAGTTGTTTAATACACACACCTATGACTTCTTTTGTTCTTCAACAATGCATCCAATTTGTAGCGTTCCTTTCTTTTCTCGTGCGCATAGTTCTCTTTTTCATCAACGAGTTCTTTCTTTGTGATTTTTAATATTTATCTATACCGTCAACAACCACGCATATTAAAATTAAGTCCATGTTTACATATTACAATTGAAATGCTGTTATGTGCAATTTATGCAAATTATTCCAATTGAAACACCTATAAATAAGGGCTCTAATGACCTTGACTAGTCCTACAACCCCAAGGGAAAAAAAGAAAAAGAAAAAAAAACACCTATAAATAGACTGACAGAGTATTCTGTAAGTTTACATTTCTGTAAGTTTACATTTGTACAATTCTTCTGTCTTTTATTTTTAGGTATTATTAAAATATAACGTGGTACCGTGGCTACTTCATCTTTTGTTAACCGTAGAAAAATATTTCTATCAAACAAAGTGTCATAATTGTAGTATTGTATTTACATATAATACCAAAATTTAGTGTTTATGTTAAAACTCATTTTCTTCAAGAAAGAAGCATATTTCAAATCGATATCACTAAAGCGGAATGAATGTATTTTTACATTTCATTCTTTAGTTTATTATTAACAGTTAAAAGAACTTAATTATTAAATAACATAAACTGTAAATATGGGAAAAAGATTAATTAATTGGTCGGAGAATAGATATTGGAAGTACATTTTAGTTCTTCTTCGCACACGTAATGTTTATATAGGGAGAATATTCTTCTTGGAACAAGGGGAATATTTTTTTGCGAAACGAGTGGCACCCCTGACTTCCACTTCAATCCTCCTCCACCAGAACTCGTAGCATTCCGTTGTAAGAGGGAAAAAACGAGAAACTCGCAATGGTGCATGCTTGTAATGGTTGGAGCAGACGCAAATAGTCCCATATATGCGTCCTTGTGTGCCTCTTACGACCACGAGCGACATCTAAATCACCCGCGCATTCTTTCCACGTCATCTGGGTCACTACTTCGCTCTAATATATACGCTCGTGGTATTACATAGTTCACATAGAAATGGTGACTGAGAGGAATTACCGCTTAAACGCACCGCACTAAAACCGAGGATGGATACAATTTAATTTAATCTTACTTTACTTTATACATCTTACAAGTTTCATTTATTCTACACCAATTAATTACACCCCGTCTTCAACAACGTCATTCCGGGATACATGTGGTTATATACCCTCTTGTCATAAAGATAACAGGTAAGATTCCGATCTCCTGCACATACTGTTCAAATAACTCATAAACTTGTTTATCATTTAGTAATTCTCTCTGAAATTGATTATTCGTATCTTCCATAGCTCCGGCAAAACCTCCCTCTCTCATGTCCATACAGTGCACAATCCCAAAGTAGGTGGTCTTTTGTCTGCTATTCTCGTCCACAAAAACACAGACCATTCTCTTCTTTTCCGATATCTTCTGGTGTGCGATATTCTCTTGTCGTTATTCCAATGCGTTTTTNTCATTAGAGCCCTTAAAACTTGTACAGGTAGGGAAAATGCAGTTACGCACTAGGGAGAGCCAACATGACTCTCCCGGCGTGTGGGACTCGCCGAATGACTCAGCCATACCCACTAAAAACCCTCCTGAATAACACTCAAAAATGAAATCCCAACATATCTCTTTACTAAAACATTTAATAAAAGAAGAGGAAAGAGGAAAAAGGNTGTGTAGAGACAAAATCTAACATAGCAGTTCAGGAAAATAATACGAATAACACCAATTTCAACGAAATAAACTTGAAAAGTCACAGGGATTTCGGGAACCGCTTCGCGATTTTATGATCAGGTGATGCATTGTGAGGTTAGTGTCAGGCATTTCTTAACCGCAAGTTTATAATAAAAGCAAAAACAAATAAGAGCCAAGAAGTTAAGATGAAAATCAATGTATTCTCTTCGATGTCACCACACGGAGAAGAAAGTCACGAAAGAAAGTAGGTAACAAATTTAAGGAAAAATTTCTTCGAAATTGCTGGAAACAATGCAAATTATGTAGTGAACTAGCAGAACTACCCGGTGTTACTCGGGATTTGAAAAAGTAACTATCGTTACTGGACATTCTGGTATTAAAACACCTGTCAACAGGTCTGAAATTTTATAGTTTATTTTGACAGGCGTTACCCGGAGTTTTTATATTACATTCTAAATTGATACATTAGTTCCCGTATTTTTCTACTTTCGTGATAATAAATTTTCATTTTTCTTAATTTCAAAAACTAAATACCACCAAATAATCCCCCAAAAATACTCAGGGATTTCAGTATTATATGCTTGTAAGTATGGAATTACGAATTATTTGAAAATCTACGAAGAAAGAAAATACAATTTACACCGAAAAATTAAATAAACAAAACGCATAGTTAAGATTTTTTTGTTCGCTCCCGAACGCTAGGGAACGTAATGCTCGTTNAGCATGGCACAAGTAAGTGGAAGTAATGCCAGACTCAGCTCGGGGCCCCGTGTTCGCCAAACACGTACTTACTCGATGTAAGTCCCCTTGGCACAAGTTAAAAATACCGTGTCCAAAATATACGGGCTTGGCACAAAGTATTTTCTATTCTTGTCTCCGTACCTTACATGTCTTGTATATTCGTAACTCCTTCCTTTACGGTTTTAGTGAACGTATTTATGCATATATTTCTTGCGTTTATTTACACCTGGGGAACATATGTGGCAACTTTTCGTCAGGTGAAAATGGCGATGAGTCGAGAATCAAACCTCCGTTTTCACTTGACCGAAAGTTGTCACACATCTTCTCCTTAGCGAACCTTAACTCGTAGGAACGTTTGAAACCGCTACTTAGGCGCACATTGTATGGNAGATGTGTATAAGAGACAGGTTGTGGAAGGCGGACGGGTGGTGTAGTGGTTAACACCCCTGCGATCAAAGAGGAGTTTCGGGTTCGATTTCCGGCTCGTCGTTATTTATGTTTGGTCGGAACCCTTTCGAAAAAAATACACAAACCTACAAAGAAAGGTCTGTTCCAAAGCCTAACCTACGTATGGTGACGCGCTGTATCCGAACCCGCAATTCTAAATTTATCCATCATCATCATCACATTGAACCCCCCAATTATTTTTTAATCTGTATTTTCTATATTCAAGGGCTGTTTGGCGCATTTAAATAAAATGGAGGGTGATGGAGGAATTCTGGCTCCAAATTCGGATTCAACGCGTCAAAATATGTAAAGATACATAGGTCTAGTCATTGGAACAAACAAAATTCCGTGTGTAAGTACGTACGCACCTGTGTAATATTTACTAGTACACAGATTGATTCATCAAAATCGATCGCCAAAAATATCTCTTAATTCAAGATATGGAAGACCTGTTATCGCCAAGATAAACACGAAGCTAACCATTTGACGGATATACAAATTTTTTAACATCTTTAGCTGCAGAGCTGCTTCTTAACTTCTTAACACATTTATTGCTTCGATAATACAGAGTGGGCAAAATAAAACTGAACCGTAAAATATTTATAAGACATACGAAATTGATCCATGTCATTGAACAGGAGAACTGCTTATCGCAGAAAATACTGGAAATAGCCACCGTTACGTCGACGCAGAGCTGCGTTCGATTTATCAAACTTGAGACACGCGTAGCAGCTCTTCTTCAAGGATAGCAGCAGTGGCGTTTTCAATGTCCTGCTGAAGACCTTCCAGTGTGTGAAGATTATTTGTGTACTACTGATCCTTCAATTTGATCCACAGGAATAATCACATGCAGAGAGAGAGCAGGCGATCGAAGTGGCCAGGAGATTCTGTCTGTCCTCTCTTCACCGAACACGTCATGCACTCGTTACAAGATTCTCAAGGCCGTGTGTGCTATATGTCTGTTTTTTTAAATAAGGTCGTTTTATTCGGTATTAAATGGCTACAGAGTAACGTTTCCGTCGATATTTATGGTGGTACTAGCGTACATAGAATTAAATCACTTAAATACCTCAAATGGGAATACATAAACTGAGCTTCTTGTCCTTTTTTGTGATTTCAACTTGAATAACAAATCTCACCGGTCAATTAAATGAAAGAATTTGAACAATAATGTAATACATTGCGTCTTTTGGAAGCAATATTTATTTTAGAAAAAATACCAACTTTTAAATCATGAAAGTGTCGGAAGTTTACTTCGACTTGTGGTAAATCCTGTGTAGTATTTTTATATCATTTTTATCTTTAGGTCACCGGACAGTTGAGAAAGATATTTTACTTTTTCCTTTGAGGTGAGATGCATAAATAGCGATATCGTTGCGTTCGGCAGGTGCAATATTATTACCTGATAGATACAAATTAAATAATATTTTTTCTTCATTATTATTCATATTATTGCGTTTTGAAATAATTCGAACAAAAATAAAGAAAACAATTCAACTTCATCTCCATTTGACTAACTTGGAGTGCGGGTCCCACCTTACGCAGTGAATGATAGGAGAATGACCTAGACTCGCGCCGGGCGATATCTTCTGGTGTGCGATATTCTCTTGTCGTTATTCCAATGCGTTTTTCGTTTGTCAGCATTGTCAAACGTTTAAATTTTCGCCATATATTGCAGAGATATTTATGTAAATGTGTAGAGACAAAATCTAACATAGCAGTTCAGGAAAATAATACGAATAACACCAATTTCAACGAAATAAACTTGAAAAGTCACAGGGATTTCGGGAACCGCTTCGCGATTTTATGATCAGGTGATGCATTGTGAGGTTAGTGTCAGGCATTTCTTAACCGCAAGTTTATAATAAAAGCAAAAACAAATAAGAGCCAAGAAGTTAAGATGAAAATCAATGTATTCTCTTCGATGTCACCACACGGAGAAGAAAGTCACGAAAGAAAGTAGGTAACAAATTTAAGGAAAAATTTCTTCGAAATTGCTGGAAACAATGCAAATTATGTAGTGAACTAGCAGAACTACCCGGTGTTACTCGGGATTTGAAAAAGTAACTATCGTTACTGGACATTCTGGTATTAAAACACCTGTCAACAGGTCTGAAATTTTATAGTTTATTTTGACAGGCGTTACCCGGAGTTTTTATATTACATTCTAAATTGATACATTAGTTCCCGTATTTTTCTACTTTCGTGATAATAAATTTTCATTTTTCTTAATTTCAAAAACTAAATACCACCAAATAATCCCCCAAAAATACTCAGGGATTTCAGTATTATATGCTTGTAAGTATGGAATTACGAATTATTTGAAAATCTACGAAGAAAGAAAATACAATTTACACCGAAAAATTAAATAAACAAAACGCATAGTTAAGATTTTTTTGTTCGCTCCCGAACGCTAGGGAACGTAATGCTCGTTGCAATGAGTATACGAAAAACAAAGATTTCCACACCGATCGAGCCTCACGCAACAATGAATAAAACTTGTGAGTGAATGAAATGCAACAATAAATTGTTATAAACAACATTCGAATGAAAACCACGAAACGTGAAAACGATTCTATTCCCTACACCCACTATAGAGTAAAATATCGAAAAACCCAAGATCCCGTTTCTAGATATTTAAATAGGCAATGTCGAGATATAAAAATCAAATTGATACCTCAATCCATTCGTGAGATATACCGAAAAAACTAAAATTAATAGGTAATGAAAATGGGGCCAAGGGGTGGTGTTTGAAAATCTTATGTAGTTCTTCGTACTGTTTTGCAAGTCGTGTTTGCAAATTTTCATCATGCTCAGATTAAAACTGTAGAATTTGTATTAAAGACATAAATTTGTATAAATAAACATACACATACTCACCCACACACACTCATCTTTACATACTGAGATAGAGTGGCTGCGTGATTGGCGCATACCAAAAGTTTCCAACACGTATATTGGGAATCCTGAGTACTATTTGAATAATTCATGGGTACCACAATAATTCGAAAAGTAAAAAAAAATGCTCTATGATTTCCTCATGAAGTTTATGTTCGTTAGGTTAGCCAACAGTTTTTATATGAATCCTAGAATAAACCGCGTTTTTTTCTTCTTCATCTATTTCTTTCTCTGATTTTGTTTCGAAAACATAATTATTTTTGTTCCATTTCCTTCCTCACTACCCATGTCTCAAATAAAATAGGGTTGTATAATCTTTATTTCTTTTTGTGGGATATAAACCATTATTCCCGAATAATATACTTTTCCTTCTTCATTAGTCGTATTCAGCGCTCACTTTACACCGTATACTTCCCGCAGTACACGTACGAGAGACGGGGAGATACGATGAATCGAGAGAATCCGGAGCGTACAACGGACGACCTGCGAACTCCGGGAAGCATCGCCGTGTTTAACAGTGTCATTTCACGAAACGACGCTCTTGACGAGCGGGAACGTAGGCAGGCACGCTCTCGTAGTACGTCAAGCACGTCACATGCACGAAGAACAGTGGGCCAAAACGACAGAAATAGCGCGTAATACAACAAAAAAATCTTGAGTGTGCCCGACTCAATTACAATTCATAACAAAAACTCAAGGTACTAAGAACCCTACATAACACTAAAAGTTTGAGAGAAACGAAAAACACTTCAAAAAATAAATAATATATTATTATTATTGTTATTAAAATGACATTTTTCAAAGATCCATCGGCTTCAAAATACTTATGATCATATTACATGGAACACTCTTAAAAATAACTAATTTAAGTATAAATTAAATGAATTATCTTCCACATTAAACTATATGCAAAGTCCTTATTGGAGGTATTAAAACAGGCTTCTCCAAGATAACTCTTTATTACGTAATAATTTTTTTCTGTACCTCGAAAATAGTGCGACGTACAGGAATGCGGTTTAGCAATCTGTACGCAGAATTAAGTGATCAATCAAAATGCTTCTATTTTCAAAATTTTGAATATTAAGAAACCAGAAGTGGAGCGCGGCGTGTAAATGAAGTGGGTATGAGTTGTCCAGAAATAGGCTTCTATTCCCAACGCATTCAAAATCAAATCTCAAGTTTGGTTTCGATACATCAATTTGTTCGCGAGTCATCGGGGGAACAAAATTCTTAACATACATACACACTTACGAGAATGAATATTAAAAAATTAAAAAATGGACTCTCCTGGAGCTAATTCGCAATGATCGGAAGAGATCTCAATTTTTTTTGGCCGATTAGAATACTTTCTTTACACACTCTGTGTAATTGGAAAGTGAAAAAAAAAACTGATTTAAAATGAAGTTTCTCTGTGCATCGGATATATTTTTTAGGGTCAGAATTTTTTCTATAACTCATCCCTGATTTTCTCAGGTTTTCTAAATAATATTTTTTACTTTTTCCTGACACTTTTTTTTGTTTTGGTCCTTTACAAATAACGGCAATTCAGTTTTCATAATAACTTAATAGTTAAGTCTACTTTGACAATAATTGCATATTAGCAAAGTATTAACTAATTGTAACGGAGTTTAAAATTGCAACAAAAATAATACAAAAATGCAAAAAATTCACGAGCGTTTAGCACGGTGAACATGAACGAAAACTTTATACTCACAAACTGTGTATAAAATAAAATGTCATTAACTTTATACTCACAAACTGTGTATAAAATAAAATGTCATTAACGTCAAGTTGTCGTAGAAATATTCTTATAATATAAATAAGAAGATGCTGCGCTCGTTAAGACAGTAACATGTATTCATTCGGACATTTCAATTTAACTTGAGTTGATATAACTAGTTATTTTTAGCACATTTTTGTAATTTCCCTCACTTTGTACAAATTTTCCTGACTTTTCCTGGATCTAGGATTCCCAGGTTTCTCTTTCCTTAAACGGAACACAATTAAAAACTGTTACGAATACAAAATTCTTAGGTCTCCATATTCAAGATGGAATGGTCACGTTGACAATCTTAATTCCCAATTAAGCAAATTGTGTTACGCATTCCGAATATTAGTTAACGCGGTTAGTCCACGTATTTCCCGTTGCGTATATTTTTCAATATGTATGTAATAATAGATGAACTAAAGTTGATTTTAATTTGAACTCATCTCTGTTCACTCTGGTGACTCAGGTGGTAGCGTTCTTGCTTTTCATCAAGTCATACCGGGTTCAATTCCCGATGGGACCAGAAAAAATTGTAGCTTTTTACAAGAATGTCTCAGTTCATATATAGTTGTGACTACTGAAAAGCCAACCATCCTTCCTCTATCCAGCTCCTCCTAGTATCAATAACTGACCACTTCTACTTACTAATCACTTCTACTAACCCCTCCACGTGGGTCAAGTTGTTGGTAAACCCAGCTAAGCGGCCCATGACCTACCACCCAGCTCCTACCTCGTATCGCTCCATGTAGATAAGCTTCAATAGCACGCTACATTTCCCATTTACAAATACTGCAATAAAAATCTCTGTTCATGTTTCTTCCTGGTATCCCTATATTTATTCTATCGTTTATTTATTTACTAGCTCATTTTGTCCGGGGTTCGTGTATAATATTATATATTCATATGCTAAGTTTCCATATTTCTCTACTTTTTTAATAGGAAATTTTCACTTTTGTTAATTTCAAAACTTAAATACCACGAAAAAACCCTACAAAAGTACTCACAGCTATGAGTGTTGTACGTAATTACAAATTATTTTTATACGCGGATAGAGGAAAAATACACTTCACACAGAAAGATTAGTAAACAGCGCGCCCGCTCGAAGGTACCATATAATGTGACATAATTATATCTTGCCATACGTCACTATAAGTATAGGTTATAACTATATATCTCACACATTCATAATGTTATATATTGGTACTAGTTTTATATTGTTTCAAAATGCGTAATTTGCATTGAATTTTGAAATAATTTTGAAGCACTTGGAAAAAAATATTAAGAACGCTTTTTATGACGAAGGTTGTTATCATGTTATTAAATAAATAATTAAAAACTTACGACCTTTAATGACGAATAAATTTTTATATTTTATATGAGCTCTTCTAACTTCTAGTAACCCCTCTTGTGAGCTAATTGAAGCAGAATTGGATTATCTCCCTTGACCTTTGTGGAAGAGATCTCGAGTCTTCCGCGACGGGCTCACTACCTGGAGAACATCTGAAACCCTTTTTATAGTGAGACCCTTTGAATCTGCGCTTTGTTCAGAATGTCTTTAAGGGTTCGATTGACGCGAACAACGCTATCGAATTACCTACACGATCCTTTTCTTTGTTCGACTGTCACGTCTTTCGAACTGTGTAAAATTGAGATCCTATTTAATTCTTCGAATCATTATCAGTTTACATCTCATTAAATTGCGGTCTGAAGATATAAAAGAATCTCGTCAGAAATCTATCTGGATGGATATTGAATAAAAACTCCCCCTCCCCCAAGTCGACACTTTTCTTTCATTAAAAAATACCGCAGTAGAAATGGATTTTGTTACGACGCATACCTTTTAGTTTTATATCTTGCCCGATTTCTTTTTAAATTCGGAGATAATACTTCTATTATTAATACTGCGAAACTCTTTTTACCGGATATTTATAATTTAATGAATTTCTCTATAACGGATTCTTTTTCACTATCCGTCGTTTTGTACCACGTTGACCTTTAGTTCTCAAAATTGGACACTTTTTCAATACCGGACAAACTTTAAGTTCCCTCGACTGACCTCTATAGATGGAGTTCTCTATATTTAATTAAATCTTTAATACAATACTATGGACGAATTTAAATACTTTGTAATACCAGAGAAGTCCCTGGTTTTACAAATCAGGTTATATTGACCAAAATATTATTGAAACTTTTCTTGCGACATAGTTAAGGTTTGTCGAAATGCATGATCGATAGCACAATAAATAATATTCTACCGCAAATGAATTATTCTTGCCCGCAGCAGAATATAAGGATGTACCATGAAATATTTAAAAAAATATATGTTACACAGAACTGACACAAAAAATTGTTAAGTAAACGATTAAAATATAATAATAATTAAACTAATATTAAAATATAAAATATGTGACCACGCGATTACTAACTAAATTAAACTATTTGTAATAATTATTTATTGCACATTTTACAACTGATGATTCGGACATCCGCTTTATTCCTTCAATATACCTCACTTCACCTTTCTCCTCCTTCCCTTTTCTGACTCACCTTATCTCTCCACTGACACTATCTTCACACATACACTAACGCACCCCTTTTTCCAGAACTTGCCAAACACTACGAATAGATGCAGAGCACTAAATCTTTTCCTCAACAGATGCAGGCATTAAATTCCAGTACAATTAACGTCCAGTATATAATATAATTAAATGAATAACCATCCTGGCCCGGGTTTTTCTCCGTTTTTCCTTCGGGTAGAGGCGGATTTCTTAAACTGGTTCTCTAGGCTTTGTCTAGAGGCGTGTTTATTGTGACAATAAATCGTGAATTTAGTGTTTTTTCAACTCTTATGATTTTTAAACACTATACTCAGAATAATCTATAGTTCGATAATAACTTGTACATGTAAATTTACAAACATATTTGCGTTAAATTACCAACATATTGACATTATATATGTATTATAACTCGCAGCTATGTTTTTATCTTATGTAGGAACTTTTGCTGAATTTTTTTGAATCCGCCTCTGCCTTACGGCTCTTGATCGGAATTGATGGGATGGTCCCTTGCTTGCTTCCGGAGAGTAAATTAGTTTATTGTCCTCCACGTGGTCATACGCAGTCTGTACTGTTTTTTGACAATAAAATTATTATGACCTGTGTATAAACTGAAGAGCCTCGGACGTTTTCTCAATTTTCTTGATATTCCATAACTAGACAACAATTTAAATTCGTTCTTCAATTAATAGAATGAAGAGTTTTTTCTCTCTATTCTTTCAACACGCGGTCGCGTAGTCTGCCACTGACAATGTCAACTGCATTTTAGAAGCATTTTCTTTTCGATGCTCAAACCAAACTACACCTGAGAGGAAGTTACGTACAAATAATCCCACCGTGCTGAAACTTTCCATAGTTTCTTGTTCGCTATCGTTGAGAGAGGAGGGGGAAAGAAAGGAAGTAAATATTTTCAGTTCGTGGAGTCCCGGTTGGGATGCTCTTCGGCGACATTTCTTGACGTCACCTCATGTACTTAAGGTAGTACTCGCGTAGGTAGAATTAAATCACTAAAATTTCTGAAATTGCAGTAAATAAGCATAATTACAGTTACTAATTGTGATTTCAACTTGAAAAACATACCTCACCTATATTTTAACTGAGATAATTGATGTTGAAATACATTGCGTCTTATGGAGGAAACACGTATTTTCAAAATAAGACCAACTTTTTAATCACGAAAGTGTTGGAAGTTTACTTGAATTTGTAGTAAGTTCTCCGTAGTATTTTTACTTCAGTGTTATCTGTATGTCATCGGGCATTTGAAAAAAGAGATTTCGCTTTTTTTTTCGAAGTGCGACGCATTAATCACGGAACCGTAGCGCTTAACCGCTATTTTTTTTTACATGCTCTTATGTATTTCATACGAATCAAGCGAGATCCTGAATATTGTTTGTACTATATTGCTAACTGATAGATATAAATTAAATCTTGTTTTTTCAGCATTATAATTATAATTTTGTGTTATAAAACAAATACAATGAAAATAAAGAAAACTATTATACTTCTCTGTGATTTGACTAACTTGGAGCCCTGATCCCACCTTATTTGATTAATGGTCAAAGAGCGGAGGTAAGATCTCTTGAGGGATACCATGCTTCTGTGAGAAAAATTTCAGAGAAAGAGGTCTCTGAAACACTGATCTTTCTTTTTTTACTTTCCAATCATAGAGAATGCATAAAGAAAGCATAGTAATCGGTCGAAATTTTTTTCTGAGATCTCTGAAGATTTATACGAATCGGTCCTAGGAGAGTCCATTTTCAAATTTTGGCGATGATGTCAAATGTCGTGTGTATGTCGAAAAGTTTAGTTCTCCCATAATTCATGAACAAATCGATGTATCGAAACGTAATTTAAGGTTTGACTTAGAATAGGAGCGACAGAGAATAAAAGCTCATACTGACATCATTTACACACCGCACTCCACTTCCGGGTTTTTTTAAATTCAACATTGAAAATATGCATAAAGGAATTTTGATTGTTCAGTTATTCCTGCGTACATATTGCTAAACCACATTTCTGCGTACATCGCACCGTTATATAGATAGATCTAAAATTTATTGCGCAAATATATTTACCTTGTAGACGCCTTCTTTAGATTAGGCTATGAGGCAATTGCCATGAGTTTAAGGTGAAACATAATTCATGCAACTTGTTCTTTAATGTGTAGCTATGATGTTCGGGAGTGTACTGTGTAAGGTTGTGGGGATGAACGACTGATCTTTTAAATATGTTATGGGCTTGATAATTATATTACAATTCCTTCTCAGAAAGTGTTTTTCAGTTTTCTTATATTTTTATTCCAATACTAGCTGATCCAACATACGTTGTTGTCCTGTCTAAATTTCAATAAATTTGTTTGTGATCGTTTTGTGAAACTGTGAAAAGCTATTTTAAATGCATAAACAAAGTAAAAATGAGACAGAAAATGTATTTCTGAGTGATCATTGTATCTATTAACGATTGTGGCCATGTATTTGAGGAGTACATTGAGAACTACATCAATGGGAAATTTTTCATGCGAGATGAATTCTATCGACAGTACACCACTGAAATGCTGGAAATGTGTGATGTGCCGAAAATGTGAATTTAACTGAAAATAAAAAGAATCAACCAAATTTGTCGTTCCTATCGTCAGTTAGGATCGAGCGTGCATACAATAATTACGATTTTTGCAATTTGTCCGAATTTTCCAACTTTCCTTGTAATTTTCCCGATTATTTTTCTGAATTTTGTTTCCAGGAACATAACGAACAAAACAAAAAAAGGAATTACGCATATCCATCGTTTGAATCGTGAGTTATGGTCTAGAATTCACACACAAAATCCCATAGAAGAAAACACTTTCAGTGTATCCCAAATTTTCCAACTTTCCGGGCAACTACTCCAATTTTTCTTTCCATGAAAACCATATTCCAAGTATTAGGAACTTTTTTTTAATTTGCCAAATCGGTGCAGCTGTTCTCAAGTGAAGCGCTTACCAACAATCAGCCAATAATTTTATATTTATATAGATATACGTTTTTTTGTGCTAATATCTTTCAATTGTGAATTATGAGTGGAAAGTTGAGTGGAGCACATTCCAGATTTTTCATTGCATTCAACCATCGGTCCTTAGACCACTTTGCATATTACACTGTGATTACAAGGTTTCTCTTTCCACTATTTTCTCTTTCTCCTTTATATCTCAGCGTCTTAGCCACATACATTGAACACCATTATAAAGATTTTAACTGGACAAAAACCCTACAGACACGAAACTTGGCAGAAAGTTAGGTTTCGGTTGTCACTTTACTGGGGAAAGAAAATCGGGCACTCTATCGGATCGGTGGGCCGCCCTGGGGGGGGCGGTCAAAAGGGACAGAGAAACGATTTTTTGTAAATTTCTCAAAAACTACGCAAGAAATCATAACAAAGTTAAAAATAAAAAGTTTTAGGTGACAAAATTTACAACAAATTTGGTCATAAGTACTTTCTTCGTCAGAAGCACAGAAACCAAAGATATGAGGGCTCAAAGTTGAGACCTTTTTTCGCAATTCTTCGTTTAAGGCATTTTTCCGAAAATACAAGAAAAAAGCATTTTTTATTTAGACCGATTTTTGTGCAGTAAAAACAGCTTAATATGGGTATGTAAGTATTTGTACATGTACTAACATGGATTTGGATGTTTTGTGCAATTCTAATTATTGTTTTTATTAATTTTAATTATTGTTTTATATATTGCATAAACATGGAGAATACTTCTCCTTCGATACGACATAATTCAAACCCTGTTATAAAATCTTGCACCCAAACGTATTTGATCATGTAACTAAATAAAAAATTACAAGCCATTAGCATAATGGGGCTGTTTCAAGTGCATATTTTATGATATAAATTTTGATGGCGAAGCTGCTTTTAGCTGCACGTCTCAGGATTATTGGGGACGCAGTGAGGGAAGATGCGAACGTAACGTAAAGCCTGGTTGCAACTCTACAACTTTCAAAATGTTTTCAACCATATGCGCCGAAGTAGCAAGTTCTCCGAGAGTTAGTAGTACCAAACTCTCTGGCCGCCTCTTGAAGGATTTCCTTGCCGTTCAAAAGACACTGAAATTGACAGTCCAGTTGATCTTATATCAAAATGTGATATTTTGTAATTACATTTTACTTTTGAAAAAATATTGTGTTTTTTTTCTAATCCAGATGACTCATTTACTTAGGAAGTTACGTGAATACTTGTGGTTACGTACTTAACATACAAGTATTCCATTAATACTACTACAATTTACATCCATTATATTATTAAATTAAATAAATCATTTAAGACTTTAAGACGAATACTTATACATATAGTGTATAGTATTCTTCCGTCATAAGGCCGTAAGTCTTTAATTATAAATTCCATAAATAGTTTGAGATGTTATTCGCGATATGTCTTAAATGTTATTCGTCTTCATATATTAATGCTATTGCATTTGCCTAATTAAAACATTCGTAGTAAAAACGTAACCAAATATTAAAAAAATCGTACAACTGACCATAACTTTTAATACACGCGCACCAAAAATGAATAAATGAAGTTAGATGAAGAAAAAATGTTTTGATAAGGTATAACTTAAATTTGCTCACTTTTGTGATGAAATATCGTATTCTAAACTATGTGATTGTTATCCCTTTAAGAGTTTACGAAGTACAATTCTTATTGTGGGGGAAGGGGGTTGTAATAATATTAGCAGGCTAGGGTGCATAAACCCTGCCGATATAGCGGCGTCTGCGGACTCGCTCGTATAATTCGCGTTATGCATTAGCGGAAGTTACTAACCGAATTATATTTTATTTTCGTATACATAAATGTGATACAAAATTCATACTAATATATAAATGCAAAATGGGAAAACGTGTCTGTCTGTTCGTTACCTCATCACGACTAAACCACCGAACCGATCGTGATGAAATATGGCAAGGAGATAGTTCAGATAGCTACCTATTATTTTTACGTCTAACGTATGCTTTACTTTTAAAATGAGTGAAAACAGCGATAGAAAATAGATTCTGACGATAAATATGGATGAAATCGAGAAAAAAAGAGGTATATTTGCTTACGTTGCCCAAACAAGTAGAGATAGGTGAAAAATCTGCATGGTAATATCGTTCGTCTCAAAGAGTTTTAAAAATATCCGCGACAGCATATGTCTATCTACAAATGTAAACCTAAATTATCGAAAAAAATACGTTATTAAAAATAAATGTGTTGATATACTTCGAACTTCGTTTTTTTTTTAAATTTTGTGCATTTAACAGAGAAAAAAGTCATTTAATCCTAAAATGGGGACTAATAGTTTAGATTTTACAATCTTTTGGATTAAATGGCGCGGCCGCGTTGCCGCCGTAGCGTCATATGCCTCGGAAGCGAAATTTCGACCGGCGCTGCAAAACCTGACGAGCGAATGTTACTTCATTATTAATAATTGAAAAATAAAGAAGATACGGACGGTACCCAAAACCGCATAATTATAATATCAAACAGTTATCGATTAATGGTTTTTCATCCAAATTGTGTGACCCGTGTGACATTGCCGTAACAGAAAAATATTCGTAAGCTTAAGCTATTTGTGTTTTCTTACTTTATTTGAGAGGGTTTTTTTATAAAATTTATTTTCAATGACATTTATAGTAACATATTTTTCTTTAAAGAAAGATGTAATTGATGCAATAAAGAGATGTTATTGTCCTGTATAATAATAATAAATTTATTGTCAAAAAACAGTACAACTGTAGGTTCTCCAGTTTAAAAAGAAGGTTATTGGCGACCTCCACGCGTCCGTATTTGAAGTATATCTCCTTGATAACGATTATTCGTTCACCATATCGGCCGGTTAAAATTACATCTCCGACAGGGGAGTTTGGTCAACGACAATTTACCCTGACCGGGGAAAGAATAAGTTACGCGAGTTGTGCTTTACAGCCAGTAGAAAATCTGGTAAAAGTCGCTATTTCTGAACTACATGTAGATCAAAACAGGAGGTAAAACTGCAAAAATAGGTAGTAATAATAATAATAATATGTTAACGGCGTTTGTACAGCTTCAGATAAACTATCAACGAGAAATTTTACAGTTTTCCCAAAAACATACAAGATATGAATAAATTGAATCCCTTTAAATCAGGAGTTAAAAACTTTCTAATGTGCTATTGTTTCTAAAATGTGAAAAAAATTATAGATAAAGAAAAATTTTATGAGAGTTTCAATATCCTAATAAATGTGTGAGTGGTAAGCAAAAAAATACATATTTGTTAGTACCATACCATCTCTATCTTTCTATCCTCTTTATACGTTTTTTGCATTCTCCTTGTTGGAAGAAAGTTTTCGAAACCCCGCGCTAATTTCCGCTTTCTCGCCGTTCTATTTTCGCTTCTCCCCTTCTGAGATGGAGCTGCCGCCCTTGTCGTCCTACCGATTTAATAACACGCGGTTGTAATTCCAGCATGCTCCGTTGGCAGAGCGCCAGTCGCTGTCAACTCTGGCTGCGATATTCTTCTCGGCAGTGGTGGCACAGCGGGTTCGGAGACGTTGCCACATTTACACTGAAATAAACGAACGATTTGGCAAAGCAGCGACGAAGTACTGTCACGTTTCCTCAACAGTGGGACCAGCACCCCGAGTTAGTCAAATCACTGAGATGTACAACTGTTCGCTTCATTAATATTCTTTTTTTTTTAAACGCAATAATGTGAATAATAATGACGAAAAAAACATGATTTAATTTGTATCTATCAGTTAATAAGGTAGTACAAACAATATGCAGGAACTCGCTTGACTTGTTTGAAATGCATAAGAGTATGTATATCTTGGCGACCGACCACTATGGGTTCATGATTTGTGCATCAGCCCTCAGAAAAAATGAAGTATCAAAATAAAAAATAAAAAATAATAAATTTATTGTCAAAAAACAGTACAAACTGCGTATGACCACGTGGAGGAAAGAAAAAACTAATTTACTCTCCGGAAGCAAGCAAGGGACCATCCCATCAATTCCGATCAAGGGCCCTAAGGCAGAAGCGGATTCAAAAATTTCAGTAAAAGTTCCGAGTTAAGATAAAAAGTTGACTGCGAGTTATAATACTAATAGAATGTCAATATGTTTGTAATTTTAAGCAAAAAATTACATGTACAAGTTATTATCGAACTATAGATTATTCTGAGTATAGTGTTTAAAAATCATAAGAATTGAAATAACACTAAATTCACGATTTATTGTTACAATAAACACGCCCCTAGACAAAGCCTAGAGAACCTGTATGATAAATCCGCCTCTACCAGAAGGAAAAACGGAGAAAAACCCGGGCCAGGATGGGATGTCCGGTCCTTTTTTAATGTCCGGTGACCCATCGATAAAAGAGATGTAAAAATGCTACGGAAAATTTACTATGATTAAAAGTAAATTTCCATCACTTTCGTTATTTAAAAGTTGGTCATTTTTAGAAAATAAGTGTTTTGTCCATAAGACGCAATGCATTTCACCATCATTTATAATTGCAATTATTTCATTTAAATGGCCGGTGAGGTATGGTTTTTCAAGTTGATATCACAATAAATACATGTTACTCTATATATTTACGCCGATTTCAGAGATTTTTGTAATTTAATTCTACCCATTCTAGTACTACCTTAACTCGCAGTCAATATATTATAAAGTCCACTCCAATGTATCTTATTGCTCTCCTCAGGAATTATGCTTTACCTACGTCAATCTTTCTTTTATAACCAACTTTACCCAACCGTTGTCCTATAATATCTACAGTAACAATACGTTTGAATGACAGAACTCTTCTCGAATGGCAGTGGTAATGGCGATGAAATAAAATTGGAAAATGGATTTTTTTTAATCGTAAAAAATATTAAATCATAATGTCACCCAAAATATTTAATATTTTTCCTAAAAAATAATGCTGCAAAAGAACGACACTGATTGGTTGTAGTTCCATAACAGTGTTCCATTATTTTGGCGGTTGTAATTTTGTATGAACGGTTACAAATACAAATTATTGTACTTCCCATTCGAGAAAACTTTGAAAAATATCTTTCCACTTCTCTTATACCAGGACATGAAATATTTTTCAAACACCATATTTGTTACGGAAATCATTTGTCTTCTTAGGAGTTTGTGTTTAATATTTAATTTGTGAGTAAACGTTCTTATTTTGAGTCATAATATTCTATATAAAGTTTCGTAGGTTATAAACGTATCGGTTAAGTGAATATTCACCACTTGGAACTAGTTTTTAAAATCAAGAAGGTATTTATTTTTCAAGACTTCTTAAGTTCTGAGCAAGATAATTAACTGATATCATTAAGATAATTGTTTAATAATAATTAATATAAGACGAAATAAACATTTGTAATATTTGGAATTTTAATTGGTGGAGAACAAGTTTAATTTTCAAAAATTCAATGATATTTGTTTAATTATATAGATGGGAGGTGCTTGACATTTATATAGCCACTTATGACTTCCATTCGAATATTACTTTTATATTTGAATGAAGCAAATATCTTAGTGGAATTTGATTATGAAACACCTAAGATGAGAGTCTTGTCACAGAAAAATAGAAGATGTAGAATGTAATGTATACAATGCATTCTCTTTCGAAGTATCTCTGCAAAAATATTTATCACATCGTATCTATGAATGTTTCTAAATTAAAATAACTCGTGACCATAGGAACTACGGACCTTGAACATTAAGTACTACACATTATAATTATAATCCTTTAAATTTTTGCAAAGTGAATCGAAGACAAATGAAAAATCGTTCCAAACGAACAGAAAATGCAATTATGATGTTGATCTACTCCAATACATATATTGTATAAGGGAACGATATATTCGAAGATTGGTAATCAATAAAAGATTCTTTTTACAACGCCAAAGTTTCGGCATTTATTTTGCCTTCACCAAGGTTACAGGGCTTCCATATCATACAGGTATGTTGTTTTGTATTATAATAATACTTTTTGGGTGTGCTTTTGTAACAGTTATTTCATAGTTAGATAGTGAGTAATCATTGATATATTGTTTGTGTTAGTAAGTTGTTTCAAAGTTGTACTAGAAGTAATGTAAATTGTGTATGTTCTTTGTATTTCTGAAGAAGGCAAAATAAATTGCCGAAACGTTGGCGTTGTCTTTCGGCCGGTTTAAAGTAGAGAGATATTATCCATAAGTGCATAACTTTTTAAGTATTCAACTTTTTCTGAAACGACAGTTTTATGAGGAAAACTTTTTATGTGTGAAGTCATCTCCAAAGAAAAATAATTCGTGGATCTTCTGACAGCGTGTTGCGGAAGAATTAGGGACACTGGTTGTGGGGTAAGTAAAGCCGGGATTTATTTTCGCCCCTCCACCTTTGTGTCCTTTAATTTTACAAGATATTTTGCTTTCACTCTCTCATCCAAAAATACGTTTTTTAAAACATATGTTCTTTGATTAATTTGTATATTTTGAGAGTTTTATGTCCCATATTTAAATGAGGAAAACGATACCAGAGAAAAAGTCTATCAAAATGTTTCAAATTATATATCAACTATTCAACAACTAGTGACGATTTTTATACCCATAATCATGCAGAACTAGGATGTTTTAAAAACTTTTTATATTTCAATTAATGATGGTTTTTGCAGCGTCTTTTTTGTATCTTGGCTTTGCGCTTTCAGGGTTTCGTCGCGTCATGCTGTTTGTTGAAACAACGTTTCGCCTGTCACCTGCAGGCATCTTCAGGTTGAGTCTGTTCCAGCTCAGCTACCGCCTGGATTTCATTTACAAGCTATACAAGCATTCATAATAATTAATATAGTTATGGTTTTAGGAAAAGAAAATGAAATATCTCTTAACTGATCATTCACAGGTTGAAATTCAAATTATCTTTTTCTAATAAAGTTGTGAATCAATGAAATCCTACTATTAATGTCCATTATATAATCAAGATAAAGAAATAATTTGAGACTTATGAACTTTGATGAATGAATTCCATTTATTTTGTTCTTTTAAGAACACAAATGTTTTGACTACAGGTTTGAGTCGTCGTCAGGCATAATAAATTATAACAAGGAACATAACAACAGAACAATGGAAATACGACACTCAACGTAAATGGTGTTCATCAAAAATTTGTAAGTCTTAAATTACTTATTTATCGATAGAACTGTTTGTTTTAAATCAAGAACACAACATTTTTCAAAGTTCACCCACAAAATTCCCTCTTCGATATCATGTTATAAAATGTAGCTATCCTTAGATTTTATCTTCCATGATATTAATTAGATGACTCCACCCTAAGAGATTGGGTGAATTTTGGATTAAATTCGAAAATACAAACTGTGTTCTTTAACTTCTCCTCTCCGTATGTTTCATTGAAATCAGAGTTCAAACTCTGACACAAACTGTCCCACAAGAAGTCCTGAAGATGCCCATGGGGTTCATGGAGGGTAGCACTCCATAATTCATAGACCTCGGTACTAGAAGGAGATGTGGTCAGTATTTTACTCCGCCATATTTGACCCCATGATAGATCCGCTACACATTTTACAACAGGGGAATTGACCTGAGAGTCAGTTTTGATACTGAGATGTGATGAAAATTCTCAGTAACTAACCACTGGAAGCTACCAGTGATAAAAATGATGTCCTAAATTGAAAATGTGATTTGCAAAATTCATATGTACTCAGTCTTGACACGGTTGTGTACATTAATTCTGTATCCCCATCCTCGTGAGGGTATTTTTCCGGTTTTCCTTCGGGTAGAGGCGGATTTTTTTTATACAGACTCGCTAGGCTCTTGACTAGGGACGGCATCTATTGAAAAAATAAATCTAGAATTTAGTATTTTCTAATATTTACGATTTAAAAACCATACTCTCCGATTAATCTATAGTTTGATAATAATACGTACTTCTAAAATAACCTATTAGTGTTTTATTAAATGCTATTTTTATTGTTAGGACTGTGCTGAAACGTTAAATCCGGAACCTTGGACGGAGTTGATGGGATGGTCCCTTGCTTGCTTCCTTTTATTAGTAAAAATTAGTTTATTGTAAAATTGTAAAAATTAGTTTAGAGTAAATTAGTTTATTGTCCTCCACGTGGTCATACGCAGTTTGTACCGCTTTGAGACATTATTTATTTATAACGAAGTAATCCTAGTGTCGAGGAGGATTGCCAATTTGCAAGCAAAATCTGCAAATGCCGAGTGATGTCTCGAGAAAATGACAGCCATGCTGCAGTGTAGGCGTTGACTATCATCCCTTTTTGTCCCGTCTGTTAATCGAATTACGAAACTGCGTTTCCAACTTGGCAAGTTCCTTGATGTATGCAGCTCTACTTTGCATCTGCAAGTGAAGGAAGAAGTGATATCAATGATTTTGCGAGAGGATGATACCATCTTTTCTTCTTCATACTTTCTTTGCACTTAAGACCTTAATTATAACTCCTTCATTAAGAGGGATAATATCCACAGCATTAATCATAAAATATGGAAAGAACTGGAAAGTACTACGGAAGAAGAGTTAGGAATTAAATTTCCAACCCCATGGTGACCCCAATAGTAAATCTAATTGTTATATTTCTCACCCCGATTGATTTTATACATATAACTACTATTTTCACGCACGTTTGAAGGATCTAATTTAAATAACTCCGTAAATAACACCTAAATTGATTCGATAGTTTTTTCTATTTATTTTTGTATTCTTTATTTTTGTCTTATGTAGAAAAAAAGAATTATGTTTCTT
Source organism: Laupala kohalensis (assembly GCA_002313205.1). Lineage (NCBI taxonomy): Eukaryota > Metazoa > Arthropoda > Insecta > Orthoptera > Trigonidiidae > Laupala > Laupala kohalensis. The sequence goes on along the minus strand of NNCF01127691.1, from coordinate 459,067 downwards.
AATATAGAAAGTATTATATATAGCACCTAACAATGTATCTGCATCTATGCTTAATTTAATTCTAGAGGATCAATATAGGAAAACCTGCCTCTTTATAACATTTTTGTAACATGGTTGTCATGAAACTAAAATTATTATAAAAAATACCGAGGTATAAACGTAAATGAAAGTCATGTTGGTGGATACCAACGAGGATTAATTACAAGAAAGAATAATATAAGAGTAAGGAAAGTGAAGTTAGCAACTCTGAACAGTACTCTAGTACAGTATAATCGAATTATTTTCCAAAAGATAATTTTATAATCGAGCTAAATCCATGTGATGTAACCTCAAGGGAAATGGAATAACATGAACAATCTGTTCAATAATATGAACTTCATTCATGTTACATTTATCATACGTTTATTTATATTTATCGAGACTTTTTTTTGACCTGGGGAGTATGGCGGATCCTATTTTCCCCCATCCGCCAATTGTAGGTAAATTTTACTCGATTTCATGTTAACAGGACCTCAGAATAGTTATGAATAGTTTATAATATTATACAATGGAGCATCACGCAATTCTCGTTCAATTCCCTTCGAATATTGTTTATACCAACGTTGTTACACGCGTCAGCGCTGTCCAACAATTGTCTGAACTCAGGTGAAGTTATATCCTTTTCAAATGTATGAGTCAAGTAGCTTTTCTTCTTCATGTAATTTTTTAAATACTGTTATCACGGAAAATAATATGTGAAAAATGAAACAATAGAATATCCTCTACACACATGTTTATTAGCTAAAGAAAGACACTTCATTTGTGTGATTTGCTGGTTTTGTGTGATTTGTGTGATTTTTTTGGGCCATTTGCGAATTAATGAATATGATACTGTAACAAATCAAATGTGTTTGATACACACTGAATACGACTTTTAATGGGTGAAATGTCAATATTTTTAATTTTCTAAATGATTGCTTAAACGATGCAAAACCCTTTATACTATTTAACATAAATCTCGTAATCGATTTTACTGTTCTACATGCGGCATAAGTTCGTAATTTGTTTCGCTCTGTGTTTATCGTCTCTTTCGACCTGTATCCAAAGCAACAGGTAACAGACAACTCTCGATGAATAGAGTTAGCAGTCATTAAAGTGTGAATGGTTGCAGCTCAATTAGATATCGCAACAACAAAAATGTGTTGCAACAATAAATCTGTTTCGCGATTATGTTAACATGACATAGAATCAAATTCTGATTTTGTCCGGCTGAACGGAAGAGGGTCAAATTGATATTACAATTTTTTACGTAATATTATTTTAAATTAATTGGGTAACTTATCTGACTGAAATACGTAATATGTATAAATTCAAATTGAAGGATTGAAGCTAATTTTAAAATGAATCTCTTCTACTTTATTGAAATTTTTAAAAACCTTTCTATTAGAATAAAGAGATATTTACATTCTTTATAAGATATTTATTAAATTCACAAATACATGGTAACATTTATTCAGAACAAAAATGAATAGAAACGTTGAAACGAAAGGTAATCCATTAGTTATGGAGCTGAAATATTTCGAAGTGTCGGATTTTTGTTAAAACACTCGTGACAATTCATGCACCACTTCCTCCAAAAACCATTTACATTTATATTATTTATCGCTGCATTATGGAATATACAGAGACCAACTTTGAGAATTTTTCTGTTAACATCTGTCAGAATTATATTATTACCACACGAAACGTTGTGGGTGCAAAATCGGAAAATCAGAAAAAAAGTCGTTAAAGTTAGTAATTCAACTATGAATAGTTAATGGGTCTCAACCTCCAGATTAACCCCGCAGTGGTCGCACCTACGAATCTATCGTGAAAGGTCGCCCGTATGACGCTCGTCATCCTATTGCAAAGTAGAAATTCAAGCGAAAAAAACATTTTATTAACATCGTTGAATAAAGAAGAATCTTATATATCTCTAATCAAATTGTTCATACATAAGTACTTTACATGTGTCATCCATTTTTAAAATTTCATGAATATACCTTAATATTTTTAATGTATGGCCACATAAATAACTTCTATTTATAAATTCAATTTGTATACCTCATTGGTTCAAAAAATACACTTCGCAGCAATACTAAAATACATAAAGAATAACTCGAGTGGATGACGCGTGTCATTCCACACTCATTGTTACAGAATTGCGAGAATACCGCGCGGGATAGAGGCCACACAACCATCGAGATGGTTAAGTTAACGAACCTAAACGCACGATTTGTGGCCAATGATAACATTCAGAGAAAAAAATAGATGATTACATGGATGATTTTTTTTATTATTCTCCGAATTTAGAGATGAATTAACAAATTACTTTATTGTTTTCAACAATAATCTCGAACATTATTTGTATTTTTTATTATATATGATGTACCAATGATTCTCTTTGAACAGATTGAATTCAAACTGCTTTTCGCAGAATTCTGCACGAAATAATTTACAAGTTTTGTTTTAATAAATTAAATTCAAAAATTTTAGATACGAAACTAAAAAAGTGCCTTGTTTCCATACTCAGAGAGGAGAAAAGTAATCAGATTAGATTCTTAAATATCACCTGCCTTTAGAAAACCGGTTCTTTATCATTTGGGATAACTTCACTGGGTTAACCCAAACAGTCCTGAGCCTAGTATGCATCATCATCACAATTGACTGGTTGCATTGTAAGTTGAAGACAGAACCGATCCAACAACATCTTGTTTTGAGACCGTACATAAATTCATCGTTAATATCCTACTTGCAACGTCAGAGTCAAGGTATAGAAACGCGATATTGAATGGGTTGAAAGGGGATGGGTCCACTCTAAAGACGGGAAGTCCCGGATCTAATCGAGTAATTGAACCAGAGGGTGCTAGAGCGCTCTGGAGGCGTTCTTGTTCAGAGAGATCGTCGCACAAAGCGAACGCTGCGTTGTTACGCGTTCAATGGCCAAGTTGTGTCTGTCTGTCGGCGCCATCGCCTGGGGCATCGTAGTTAGGATCAGGTTGTAAATTTCCTCCCTACTACATGTTTTCCGGTCTGTGACTGCCATCAGATCTTCGATTTAAACGGAACCCGGCGAAATGGAATACGACGTAGTGCACACCAATGAAATGGAACACGTTTCATGGAGCAATGCACACCGAGGACACCCTTTTGCATCTAACCCCATTCCTTGAAAAAGAATTTTGTGCTCTATAAATACCAAAAGATCAAATTAATGGCAAGATTTCTCTTTGAAGTACCGAAATCATATCGCGAACCACCAGTGGTTCGCAAACCATCGATGGTCAATCGCTGATTTGGTCAAACCAAAATTTCCCTTTAATCTCTAATATTCAAAGTCAAACTGTTCCACACCAGGTCGCGATGTTGCCCAAGGGATTCGCGGAGTGTAGAACTCCGTATATTCTTGGCCTCGGCACTAAGAGGAGGAGATGTGGCCAACATATCGGCCTGATCGGTTTGACCCCAAGATAGACCCGGTACTCATTTTAAAACAGACTGAGTAGACCTGGTATTCAGTCTAGTTGTCGGGATGTGCTGAAAAATCCCCCCACCCCACCCCAACGGGATCGAACACTGATACTTCCCGCCAGCAACTCAGCGCTCTAACCACGCTGACTCAAATCTGTTGTAATACTTTCACGAATACTTCTCCATTTCAGCTTTATTTCAGCTTTATTCGAACTTGTCATTTCTAACTAAAATCCAATAGAATAATCGCGTCCATGAAACCATTTTCGCAAGATTCGCGAAACTTGCGTTGCATGAAACTCGGCGTGCGCGCCCCTGTGTTTTTAAATGTTTCGATTCAGGTATCGTATAGTAGTATCCTATTCTATTTACTAAATTTACTGTATTCTATTTACTAAACGAAATTTGGGTTTGTGGTCATTATGTCGGTGAAGAACATCAATCAATGAAAACAAAATACGGGATTTAAAGGACAGACAAGTCATCATATCCTTGTTATTATCCCTTAAAAAATCCATGGTTCTTCGACTTAGTAATATTATTTTAATCATACACTATATTTTATATAAAAATAAATTTCGTCCGATGACTTTTTTATGGCGATTTCGATGTATTTTGTATGTTTTCGGAACACTTTCAGAGCACAGCGTTTCGACTCGTAGTTTGAGTCGTCACCAGGTCTTAACAAATTGTGAAAAAAAACACAAACGTAGCAATAGTACAATTTAAAATGATACCAAACGTAAATACAAGTATCAACTCAAAATATATTTACAAAAAAGCAAAAAAAAATTGCACAAACATGATATGACCTGTGTCAGGATGAATTATATAATAATGGCACAACGAAACAGAAATAATAGACACAAACCAGTTATTGTGAAAGAGTTTATAATATATTTGTATTATTTCTGCGTTTTTGTAAACATATTTTGAGTTTATATTTATTTTTAATAATTTTTCAATTGTTCTGTTGCTTCGTTTAAGTTTCTTGTTACTTAATAGGTTTGGTAATAAACAGAGCTCAGATTTTGTAGATTTCTTCCTGACTTTTTATGGTTTTGAGGAATCGATTTCTAGTATTTTTAACATTGTAGAACCATTGGAATTAAAGTTAATAGTGCATATATATAAAAAATTTTTTAACATTTTTGTATGACACTACAATTTTTAGGTTAAATTGTCAATCAGAATTTACATCTTTATTATTGACATATAACTCGTAAGGTGTGAACGAACTCATGGGTATTATTCTACTAACTCAACTAACACATGCACTCTTTTATAATAAGTAGGTACACATGTAATTTGCTATTTTAAAGAAAATATTTCAATTTTTTAAATTTGTTTAATCGAATTTTCAAGGCATATTTTAGGATGCTTAAGCACATATTTTAATTTAAAAATTTGAAAATTTTTCGTGCATATTTTTCGGTTTTTTAGTGTTTACTGTTTCAAGTCATGGCAATGAGTTGTACGATAAATGGTACGATTTGACTCCTTTTTAGGTGCGGATTCTCCGACTCCGGTTTGTACATTGTCATTATGGGTAGTATCCTTACGGTGAAAGATATCATCTGCTTCACCAGTGTTACCACGATAATTCTTACTCTACTAAACAATTAAAATTTGTACTATATTTTCTTTCATATATTCATTTACTTTATCAAGGGAAAAATCATACATATAACAAAAATATCAAAAACTCTTAGCACAAAATATAATTGTACCAATGCAATCAATCTTTTAAATCAATTACATAATGATTTTAAAAAATAAATTAAAAAATTGGTATAAATAGAGTATAAATATAAATAGAGTGCTCATTATATATTTTCTGAAAATTATCTATATGTAAGTATTATGAGCACTAATTAGTTATTTGTTACCGCTACTGGAATGCAAATCGACAATTTTATCGTTGCTTGTTTAATAAATAAAAGTAAATATAAATAAAAAATAAAGTATTAGTGCGAAATTTCATATTTAAGAAGGTAAGTAAATGTAAGAGAATTAATTACACTAGTATCTTCACTCTGACTCGCAAATTTATCTCCCCAACGAAACAACTCGTAGAACAGGCATACGACTGTGTTTCACATCGAAATCCCGCATTAGTTAGATCATATTCGTGGAAAGAAATTCCCTTTATAACCATACATAAGCTTGAACTATTCAAAATCTTTTCGAGACACAATTTTTTTGGAAGTGAATTTTATCAGTATACACTGTTTTATTTTCTCCAAAAGCGAACAAGATCCATTTTGTCCTTGCTGAGTTTCATAAAGAGTAACAAAAAAGTTAACATCGAAAGATAAAGTTCTTTAATTTATACTTTTTATTTCGAACGAGTTTGATAAATTGTGAGAACGTTTTTACTTGTAACACTAGTGTCTGAATAATTACATTATGGGAACTAACTTTTATTAATGTGTACTGTGGGAAGAAGAATACCGCAGCCAATTCCAAGATGTAGTTACATGTGGTTGGATGCGTGATCATTAAGACTTGAGAAAATGGGTTTTGTTACTTCTTCGAACGCACTCCCTGGATTTCACCCGGGAACTAGTTTGCACATTTGAAATTGAACAATAGAATGACCTACTTAGAGTGAAGTCTGGATATATGTGTTACAAGCGAGCTTAGTAAGGAGCGAACGGCTACTGCGGAGGCTGCTAACAAACTGTTGAAGAGGAAAGTCGGTCGACGCAAGGGATCACGGAACACTAAAGTTCTAAAGAGTGAAGGGTGCACGCCACGGAGAAGTGAACGTAAGGAGACGTTTCGGCAAATAAATGAATGAGAAGCAATTGCCTCAAGGCATATGTTTTCACTATATCAGCTCCACGGCACAGTCACTCAACAGCCACAATCTATAATCAGGGGATCACGTCGGGTCGACCAATGACATAGTGTCCACTAAAGTGGCTATTGGACACACTTACTAGTACTTTTAATGTGTGACTAATGTGTTTTCATTGAAATTCTCAATCAACTAACAACTGTAAGGAGAACCTGCATCTGCATACGATCTGTGAGGTCATCATTTATGAATCTAATATCCATCTCCTCCTTCGGGTAAAGGGTCCCATGACAGCATTTTTGGAACCTACGTTAACTAAATTGGGCGCATCAAGACTTCGTTAGTGAACAAGTTTACTGATGAACATTTAAAGAAAAAATTTAACACAAAGACATTTCTAAATCAAAGTTCATCTCAAAATTTTTGGTTAAGAGTTTGTATGTCAGAAATAAGTAACTCTGTATATGTAATATTACGTTAAGTTCTTTATTCATTTAGATTTGATCTTGTATTAGTGTTATTGTCAGTAAATAGCAAAAGCTGCACAAAAACACATCATTATTGAAAGTTGACCACAGTAAATCTGTTTACGTAATATTATTATTAAGTTTCCTGTTGTAGCCGAAACTTTATTTACGTTTCTTGTTAAAATAAAATTGTTTTGCAAAATGAACATATGTGTTGTGTACCTCCCTTATTAACGGTATCTAACGATACGGTCTTTAATCAATTTCCTTTATGTTGTGAGTCTAATCACTCATAGCAATATGTGATGGAAGTAATTTCAATATGTAATTGAAATATTCTTAAACACATATACAGAACACTTAAACTGGGACACGGTTTACGTATTTAATTTAAAAAAACATATTGAAAAATTAAGTAGGGAGCAACGGAGATAAATATGTAGTTATTCAAATAATAATAAATTTAATGATAAATGTATAGTCAAAAAGTCGTTAGAAACTGCGTATGACCGCGTGGAGGTAAATAAACTAATTTACTCTACGGAAGCAAGCAAGGGATCATCTCATCAATTTCAATTTCGAAATAGGAATGAACTTATATTGTGTGAAGTTTCTTTAATTTTCGGTTATCATCAAGAAGCAAATTATAAAAATGTTACACTAGGGTGGGTTAAAAAAATTAACTTTTGAAATTTGGTCAGGGTGCAGACAGGATTTTGTCTTTTGTATTTAAAAAAATTATTAGTTTGGTAGTAAACCCCCAAATATATTTTAAAATCTGAAATTTTATTGAATTTTAATCTTACTTTAATACAAAACCAAATGGGAGGGTATCCCATCCCAAGTTGATTTTTATGTACCATCCTAATGTTACTCAAGGTGCTACTTGGATCCATGGTGACATTGAATACACAAGTTAAGATACAATATCGTTCTTACATTATTCTTATATTGTTCTTATATTATCAGCTTCAAAAGAATTGAGTATTATCCAAAACTAACGCGAGAATTGCGTATTATCCAAAACTAACGGATTACTCATTATTAAACAATTTAATTATTTGAATATTTAATTTTCTCATGTCCTTAAAATGCTCTTCCATTTTGGAACCGTTGGGAGAAAAATGGGAAGGAGAGATGTTGAATTGCCGAGAAACTCGTAGTACCGGATCTACATTTGTCTGGAGTGAGAGACATGTCAGCTGTTAACATGAGATAGTTTGGTCTGCTCGGATTTGAACCGCTCAACGGGACTCGAGAAGTGAAGAGACTGCCACTACACTACTATTGTCAGTGTAATGGTTAAGCTGGTTAATGTCGGTGAAATATTCTCTTTCCTAATTAAAAAATCCAAAATATTGAGTGTATAAGAGTGTATTGAGCGTAATTAACACCCATCTGGAAATAATACAATGAAAATAATTTTTCTCTGTACGGTCAACAAAATATTTTTCCAAAAATGCAACACATACAGCTGGGTTCAGCTTATGCAACCCATTTATACAACAGTGTTGGGCAGGTTGTATCCTTTACCATAGTCCACGAGATATGCGGAAGTTAATATACTCGTATGTTGACTAAATATCGAGTAGCTTAGAAAGAATGGTTTCAAGACACTCTTGAAATAATTATATTTAGATAGAGCATGTGACAAATAATTGAGATTGCAAACACGTAATTGGAAAGTGCGTGGAGAAAGAGAGAAATACGTTGTTTCGAACTTTTCGTTTTTTCTCTATAATTTTCCATGATAACAACGTAAAAAAATCGTGAGTAATTGACGCGTGTAAATGAAAAATGTCCTAAGTAATGAAAAGTGCCAACAAATTATTTTATTGTTTATTGGTGAAAACCGTTCTTTTTGACAACCCCAATGCTGTGGTAACCGGTCTAAGTGCTTTCGGTTGATATTTTAATTGCTATGACGGTTTTGACAGTCATATATATTTTGATATAGTGTGAGTCTACACATTTTATATATTGTCGTGAGACCGCAGGATTTACATGTTTTATGAAATAACTGTAATGAAATCTATATTAAAATATATATTTTTCTATTTTTTTTAAAATTTGTCCTAATGCGAGGCAAAATAATGGTTATTAGGCATGGCACTTACACTTTTGTGTACGATCCATGGTGTTAGGAGCGTTTATTTGGAAATCACAGTTGTTATTTTCAATATTATCCGTGTTTTTTTATTATTTAACAATTACAACTGTTTCAACAGAACTAGTCTCCATATTTTGGTTATTTGGCACTTAGAATAGTTTCAACAGAACACCTTAAATTCGATATAATTTATTTTTAAAGTACCATTAGTTGCAACATAAACAAGTATTATTTATTATTTTCCTCTTAATATTTCATAGTTATAGTTTTATGTGTTTCATACAAAAACATGTTTTTTTCACTTATAACATTTTCCATTTACATTCCTCAATTCCAATATCCTTTTGACTATTTCTAACATTCTTACCTCTATTATTGAAGACAAAATTTGTATTGTTTGAGCTACAAAACCTATTAGCAACAATAACACGGCTATTATTGTTTCATGTTGTTATTGTTGTTGAAGAGTTGTTGGACAGCGAAAACCACACCCTCTGACTCTGGGAAGGATTTATCTCGGAAGGATCGCGACTATTTGGAGAATCTGAATTTGGTATTCTCGCACTCCGCGCGTAGATCAAGCAAGAACCATAGATTTATTTCGAAATATTTTAAAACGGCTACTTTATTGTTCGCGGCGCTGAGTAATTACTGTATAATAAAATGTTTAGTTTTTGGTGAATCTCAGTATACGTTTTTAAATGGGTTTTTAAAAAAGGCTAACGGTACACGAATTTTTAAATTTAACAATTATTGTTTTAATAACATTAGTGTTTCTATTGCAGTTATATTTTTTGTAATTCAGAATTTCCTATACAAAACTGCGATAACGAAGTTTTTTTATCGTATTAGGTGAAAGGTGTAATTCGAATTTTTGCCGAGAAAAGACAGATGAATTCTAACGTACCACGTTATTCTATTCTAGACACGAATTAAGACGCGATCAAGTTTTATTCATCCAATCTATATAATAATTATCTGAATTATTTAATGTTTTCAGAGAAAGCAATTGATATGCCAAAGACTGACACTTTTCGTGATACAACTATTGACTTTAATGTAAATAGACCCAGCGGTCATATGTACCAGTTTTTCGAAGGTTGGTGATTCTGCATATCGACTTCTATGGGGAACTCCGTTCCCCTCTCTGACAGCTGACTACTGCGCATATGTTGTTACGCAATTATGCCTTTCCTCCTCAAAGCGTGTGTGTGTGTGTGAGAGAGAGAGAGAGATACCTCACAGTATGTTCTGTCATGTTATCACGGACAACCAACAGTAGAGACCGTTTGGTCTATGTTTATTTATGTCTATAGATGCACCGCTTGACTCAACCAAAGGAACTCAAATTGCGACAGAGCTCGGGTTTTTCTCCGGTTTTCCTTCGGGTAAAGGCGGATTTGTTATAAAGACTTGCTCGGTTCTTCTTAGGGGCGGCATCTACTGAAATAATAAATATCGAATTCAGTGATATTTAATAGTTACTTTTTATACTTGAAGGAGAAAACTATACGAACATTATGATAAACAATCAATTTTTTAATGTAATACTTTATTAGTATTCACTAATACACGACCAACGTCTCGATGCTAGTTTGGCATCTTCTTCAAGGTCGTATCCGTTCATTTTTTCAGGTATAATGCAATGAAAGCTGGTAATGTAGAATAATAACACTTGCATATATTTGAAACCATATTAGAAGATGCCAAAGTAGCATCAAGACGTTGGCCATGTATTAGTGAATACTAATAAAGTATTACATTAAAAAATTAATTGTCTATAATAATACTCGTATAGTATTCTCCTCCAAGTATACATATATAAAGACATTCATAACAGAATCTTTTGTGTGTGTGTGTGGGTGGGGGTAGGGTTCGTCAACGGCAAGGTCATTCGAGCCCTTAGAATAGAATTAAAATTATATCTAAGTTACTTTTTATGATCAATACTTTGCGAATGATCTACAGTCTGATAATAATACGCACTTGTGAAATTATTTTCTTGTGTTTTATTACATACAAATTTGTCGATATTATATTAATATTTTAACACGTACCGAATTATTTTTATTGTTAGGAGTGTGTTAAAATTTTTGAATCCACCTCTGCCTTAGGGCCCTTGATCGGGATTGGTGGGATGGTCCCTTGCTTGCTTCCGCAGACTAAATTAGTTCATTGTCCTCCACGTGGTCACATGACGCAGTTAGCAACTGCTCTTTTTCACAATGCATTTATTTATTATTACTAAAGCTCACGTCCTTCGCGATCCCCGTTATCTCCTCATCCTTCTCTTCCATCGCATCCATCCTCATGCTTCCTCTCTCTCTCTCTCTCTCTCTATCTCCTTCATTTAGTTACATCCTTCTCCACGAGACGTCACAGGTGCTCCAGACGGAGTAACGGAGCGATAAAAGCTCCCCGCGTTTATCGAAGCTTTGCGTCGCTCTGAGACCCACACTGTTTCACAGCCTTTATTCGTCGAGGAAGTCAATATACGTCACCCCGAATTAGCACGAGATGTCACAGCAGAGGACTGTTACAATGTTTTATCAAGTTTGGCTCATCGTGTTTATTCACAAATTCAAAACTCCATTTCGTTTTCTTTCTGCCGTCGATTGACTCAAAACTAGATGTTTTCTTCAACTTTCGAACTGCAGAAAGAACGCCGTTTAGAGTCCATATTGTATTTATTGTAATGACAGTAATTTACCTATATAATAAATTGTTGATTTTCCACTTGATAATTAAGGACACAATTAAACAAATGGAAAAGTTTAAAACAGATTAAGGACGATTAACAAAAGCTCAAATCAATTAATATTTGGCTAGAAGTTTGTACCCACATCGAAATAAATTTCTGGCTTTGCTCCTGTTTGCGACCTATGAATTTTTTCAAACTAAGACCAATGTAAATTACTGAAACTTTTTGGTTTTGTAATGGTAACACATTTATTCGTGGCAGAACATAATTTCAACGACACGGCCGTCATCATCAGTGAACCTCTATAGTACAAGCAAATATAAAGTATATACTTCAGACGATATTAAAAAAGTATAAAGGATGGAGTAAATATAAAGATAACAAAATAAATAAAATTAACATAAAAAAATTGTTCTACAGCAGGTGTACATGAATTTAAATATTGTTTGAATTTGAATGAAAGGTTGCCAACAAATTGATTTCTCATCCTCTACACTGATTTCCTTAGTAGTATGACATCATAGTTTTACCGTAAAATTCATATATTTAACACCATATTTACCCCTTGGACGCTAAAGTATTAAAAACAACTGATCCGGTCCCTTCCCGTTTCATTTCCTTGACAAAATATCCGAACTTCAAGTTCAATTCACGCTAGTTTTCTTATAGCTTTACTTCTAATTCATAAAAAAATATATTTCAAATTCATAACATTGTTTATAATTTCTTTTTTTCTTGGGGCTTTAGGGCTCGTCAACGTCAAGGTCATTAGAGCCATTTTTATAATAATAAAAATTATAACAGAGATACCAATGCTCACACATCATTGAGAGGAAATTATTAAAAAATAATTATAACTTCCCCTTAATCATGTGTGAGCATTGGTATATCTCTATTGGCATTTTCTTAATCCTTTCATTATTTTAATTCATGTAAACCTCGTGTATAACAACTCTTTTTAACATGATAATTTGGTTTATTTTGTTTTTATTATCTTTATCCACCTTTTTTTAAGTTAATACTGTATAATGTTTATCATTTATTTTTATTTTATAGAAATTTTCGTATGATGACGTCGAAATTATTTTCAGAGACGAATAAATGTGTTTCCATGGCAAAACCAGAAAGTTTCATTATATAGTAATAGTAACAATGCGTCACCTTCTTCAAACGGTGAACAGTGGCGGATCTATGGGGGGGGGGGGGGGGTTAAGGGAGCTATATCCCACTCCCATTGTACTTGAACTCTCTACTAATAAAGGTCCCTTAAAACAATTATTAAATTTGGTTAAAATTTTATGTTCTTAATTTTTTCTTATCCGTTTCATGACTTGTATTTTATTTAAAAGATAATAATAATGAAATTTATGTTGAAAAATCACGATATTCAAACTCCCCCCCTATATCCCTTCTCGGGTAACCACACACTCATCCTTGACCCCTTGACTACATTGTAGATCCGCCACTGACGATGACCAATGTTTGACACACCCGTCGACAAATGTAACGTCGTGTAAAGGATGTTTCTACTATGTGTAATGGTAGCTTCACTTTGACTGCTTTGTTCATCTTCATTCTCGCATTTGACTTTCCCCTTAAATTTCGTCTTCCCTTTCCGTCACTCCGCTAGTTCCATTTCCCTCTGTCAGAGTGCGACAGTCGTCTCACGCTGCTCGCATACGTCACAATCAAAAGCAGGTTACGGTCTTGAGTCTCCTCAGCGAAGCGTGGCAGAACAACGATGCAAGGGGTGTCTAAACACGAATTCTGAACCAGAATAGCACTACGACATTTTCCTCACTTACTTGTATTTTTTACATATTAAACCTAACTTTTTCGTATAACACGTAAATTTTAACATTTAAAACATTTTTTCCCGTGTTTCTGTCCAGCAGACACTACTCAAATATGTTTGATTTCTCACGCTCTGAAAACGCAAGAAATATATTAGGAATCATTGGATGAAATAACGTGTGTATAACAAAAACTTTTGACAAATCAAACGAAAGGGGAACGTATCAACAAAAACATTTTCATAATGTAGTGTTAATGTTATTCGTAATTAGTACATTAGACTGGTCCCCTATTTGCTTCTGGAGAGTAATTGTCTTCCATGTGGTCATACTGCTTTTATAACAATTCATTAATTTATTATTTATTTATTACAGTTTTCAATGGAGTCCGTGCCGTATTTCAAACAATTTTAATGCAAAAACTCCATGTTTAGAATAATTTGAGGTTCTTGCTTTTGAGAGTATATAAAATAGTTCTTTACTATTTTATAAACGAACGTATAAATATAAATTTAAAAACGAATATAATATCACGTACGGTCCATTTAACCTATTGTTTACAACTAGGTTATACTCATTACCGAAGTAATTTTTAAATTTTCGTTTCAGCTGATACTGGAATCATGTAATTTTCCAAGATGAACTTCATCTGAAGAATATTATTCGAACATTATAATTTATAGAATCATTGACTAAATTACTTTATTTACCAAAACATAAGTATTCTATATTACATATTCCTCATTTTACTTGTCATTTACATTTCACGAACATTTAGTGGCGCCATTTTGGAAGGCCCTAGAATACAATTTAGAAAGACCTTGCAGTTGCTGTAATTCCGAAATGTATTACACCGTATCTGTCACACGTCTTCTCAGAAACAGTTTCTAGATGGAAATTCGCTTAAGAACTCTCTGCTTGAATGTACCTAATGTACAAATGTGACACAAATATGTAAATTTCAGGTTAATTTAATTCAATTCTACATCATTTTAATTTCATAGATTCATAAAAATATGAGTGAACTTAGTAGAATTATGCTTTAGATCTACAAATGAATGTGAGAGTATTGCTGATGAGAAATTGAGTTTAATAACATTAATTCTACGACTTTTAACAAATACTCAATGTCCCTCTTTTGATGTTAATGTAGTGAGTACATAGAACGAAAAAAACTTCTAGAAATTATTTTATAATTTTTTTATTTCATAGAGAGAAAACATCGTTTATGTTCTCTATCTTTTCATCAATTTTTGTTAGTCTATTTAAGGAATTCATTTGAAAGTAAAAAAGAAGAATTTAAGTAATTATATCAATATGACATCTTTATGTTATTCTACAAAGCATTTCTAAATCTTCCGAGTATAGATTCTCTTAGGGGCCAGACCTGTCATTGGATGGTTTATAATTATCATAGTTTTCATGTCTTGTGCATATCTTGTGCATTTCTTTCGTTATTAAATATCCATTATTAAATGCATATGATATATTACTAAATTATAAAGGTTATAATAATTTTCAATGAACTATTTTATGAAGTATATTCTTATTTGTCTAGTTCTACAATATAATGTAGTATATACATTAATTTATATTAGGGCGATAATCATGAATTGATATGAATCCATAGTGCTATGATATCTACATTTGCATCGACATGAATGCGATAATATCTACATTGAATACATTCCTTTTATTTTCCGGAAAGAACTCAGAGATTTAAAACATGAAAGAGATCTTTTGTCTATTCTTCTCTTTGGTGCAAATAGAGAGATAATCGGTCAGCTATGAGACAAAACATTTTTACACTCTATTGCCGATTTTTGATTCAAAAACAATGCTTTCATTTTGACGAAATATCTAGATCAGTATGAAAAGGAATCTATTCAAAAGAGTGAATTGGAATTTTCGTAGATATAACATCCCCATCTCTCGTATAAGCTGTGGTAGTAAATTTTCGACTGCAGAAATTATGAACTTGAAGAGCTTTCGTATCATTTGTAGCAATTTTCTGCTCCAGTTGAGACTGTATCAACAGCTTTTAGATATAAATGGAGCACGAACGGAGCTTGGAACTAACGGAGCAAACCAAATATGGAACTTAATTACTATTCTCGTACGGAATTCATTTAGCTTGAATTCAGAGTTCTGTGAATCAAATTGTTTTCCCTTTTCTTTAATAAGAACAGCACTTGAATGATATTAATGGTTTCGGAAATTTTGCATGCAAGAAAAACAAGCGACTCAAATTATTAACAGTACTCTTAAGAAAACTAAGTAATAAAGAACTAAGTTTCACTGATGCAGTTCTTCAAGTCACTATCATCATCAACATGTTCATTAATACGCAAACGTGCAAGAAAAAATTTTAGCTCCTTCTCTGCGTAACCATATTGGTAGGGAATCGTATATACGTGAGGAACGTAATGCTCCATTGTACATTATCATACACTACTATTCGTAACTGTTGACATTGATGTACTGTTGACATTGTTTAAAGCTAAATATGAAACCGAGCGAAACTTGCCTACCACTGGCAGATGGGGGGAAACTCGTTTCAGACACATTCACGTAAATGAAATAGTCTTTTATAAATAGAAGTAAACATTGTAATTATAGTTCAGAATGTTCTTAGTTCTTAGTTCATTTTCTTAGCTCCTTATAATGAATGTGAAACTGCACCAGTCAGATAGGATATTTATCGTGTCTAAATGACTAATCCAATGTTGTACTTGGTACATGTGACCTGCGTGCACTTGCAAAACCATTTCCTGCATACTCAGGTACGC
This sequence comes from Laupala kohalensis, assembly GCA_002313205.1. Taxonomy (NCBI): domain Eukaryota; kingdom Metazoa; phylum Arthropoda; class Insecta; order Orthoptera; family Trigonidiidae; genus Laupala; species Laupala kohalensis. The sequence goes on along the minus strand of NNCF01127691.1, from coordinate 442,915 downwards.
TATTTTGTCGGCTTGCTCACTCTGTATTTGTTTTCTTTCATTCATCCTTACTTTTTTCTTTATTTTATTTCAACACTGTTTTTACATTATTGTATACTTTTATGTTATTTTCATAT
>NNCF01127691.1:418075-439798 GCA_002313205.1 Laupala kohalensis | reverse complement strand
ATATATATATGAGAGAGAGAAAGAAATAGCGACGGGTCGGAAATCGAACCCGGGACCTCCCGGAGGCGGAAGTGGTATATACAGTTGTGGAAATCGAAGGGGTAGTGTAGTGGTTACCATCCCTCCGTGCAATAATAAAAAGAGTTCCGGATTCGACTCCCGAACCGCCATCCTCGCCTGACCAAAAGTTATCACATTTTAAAATGTGATACATGAAAATTATTTAATAAACAAGGGTTATAGCGTCATGAATTAACACGAATCAAATTTAAGCGTCACAGGCAAAAATTGGATTTACTCATGAGAACTGAGAAAAATGAGTATTTCTTACAACGATAACACAAGCAGTATATTGTTCATTTGAGGAAAGTTAAATGAAGAAATAAAAACCCTTCAACTGCATCACGGAGAGGAAACGGTTTGCTGTTCGCACGGAGTGACGGGGGGCTGTAGATACGGTGGAGTCTTTACAGCTCATTTATGAAAAAAACAAGTCTTTCTTCCGAGAAAATTAAGAGCTGTGCAAAGTAAAGGAGCTAGTTATGGACGAAAGGAAGCCATCAGGAACTGTGGTAGGATGTACATTTACGTAATAGATCAATATGTATGAAACAAGCCGATATTTCCTCTGTAACTGTCCGTTTCATTGAAATTTTTATTCCATTAAGATATACCTTCCCAAAACATGTCCTGTATTTAAAAAAATATATACAAGAAAACATAGCTATCAGCTGAATGGAATATGCAGTAAAATAATATTGCAATAAGTTTTAACTGCGGAAATGTTTTCTCTTCTTTAAAATGAAAAAAATTGCACTCTAGCTTTATTAATATTATTATTTCTAGTTTTTAAACAGTTGTGAGTATGTGTGTGTTGCGTTAATGTTTGTATGTATAAAATGTGTCGCTGATATGGGTAATGTTTCTTCTTTAGAGACTGGATGAATCGTAAGAGATTTATAATTTACTAAATAATTACTGTAAAAGTGAATTCACACATACAAAATTCGCCATAACTTTGGATTGTGAGTGTGGGAAATGAGCGAGGCAATGTGGTGTGCTGCAGTGGAATGATAGGTGATCTATACACGTTCCTGACGAATCCCGAAAGCAGGTCCATGTTGTCCACAACGTCAAATTCCACTAATTAAATGAGGTGTAAATTCTTGTTTTTTAGAGATGGGCGGTGAGAATTTTTTTTTCATTGTAGGTTTTGTAANGTGCTATTGAAATTTGTCTAAATGGGATGGAGTGATAGGAGGTAGGAGTTGAGTGGTAGGACCATTGTTAGTAAGTGAGTCGGTTGGCAGTGTTTATCTACAACTTGGTCAACGAGGTGTTACTACAAGTAGTAACTAATACTAAGTGTTAGTGATACTAGAAGTAGTACAACTGGAACATTAAAGTAAAAAGCTTTTAAAAACATTTTCTGGTCCTGCCGGGAATTGAACACGCAGAAACTGAGTGGCAAGCAAGCATGTTAGCCTTGAGCTACCAAAGGGACCCCAAATATATTGTTGCGTAGTATACATAGTCCACCAACGAAATGTAAGTTCACTACCAATGCATTACATGTTCGAAGCTGATTTTTTTAAAAAAATTTTGCGAAGCAAAAATATTTATCTTAGGGGTTATCAACATGTTAACAGATTCCTTCCAATTTTATATATGTTGTAGAGTAGGTTTTTTCTCAACGAAATAGTAAAAGGAAATGACGCCATTTACTTATTTTCTGGAAAATAATTATAAATCTAATTTAAATACAAGTAACTTCGTCCCCATTACCAGCATTACAGCGTCGCGTAGCGGCCCCGACCTCACTTACCCAGCCTTTCGACGGATCGAATCTACCGGACAGCCTTTTATTATGCTCAATAAGTAATCAAATATTTGAATAAGTAGGTAACTAAAATACATGGAATTTTTTTCAATTTTCGCAGTCTCTTACTATACTATTGCCCGGATATAATTTAGTTTTATTAATAACTTTAAATTATTAATGTTAATAATAATTATAATAATAAATATGATGATAACACAACCCGTGTCATATAGAAAGTTTCTATCTCAGTCATAACAGTAGTACTTAAGGTACCTGGAAGACTGCCTGTACATTACAACCAGCCATTCTGTTAAAATGTGAAAAAGAAAAGGATAATAATAATGATAATAGATACGAAAATTTTGAACCGATGTTGAAATTTATTAAAAAATAATAACATTGTTTGTTACAAATTTCAAGCTTCATACATTTTTTTTTTAATATTGAAAATAAAATTCTACGAATCAAAATTTTCACAATTGGTCTTCGAGTACGAAAGCGAATGGCGTCATTTCCTTCTTTTATTGTTAAGGGAAACCTACTCTGCAACACAGTGACGAATCTTAACAGTAATCAAAGTTATCCGGGGGCCATTTCTGTTTAAAAAATATGGTTTTACAACACAAATTTTATAAATATTATCTTTAAATAATGTGCATCAAATAAATAATTAACAATCTTGAATTATTAATAAAAGCAACAATTATTTATTCATGTATGTTAACAATTAATCTGGTATTGTTAATTTTATTAACCAAGTAATATAAATATAAATATAAATTATATTATTAATTACAATTATTAATCTGATAACACTTTTACAAATATGCCATTTATCAACTTCAATTCTATCTGTTGAGAGCTCAGGTCCAATGGGGGAGACTGTAGACCCCTTAGCCCTTCCTAGATCCACCACTGCTTCAACATACAAATAAATGGAAGAAACCGGTTATTAAATGATTGATGAAATCCCCTTTGCTAAAGAAAAATCTTTCGTAACTGCAAAATATCCTTTAGAAACTCTATAAGTCTTACAATTCTACTTTCTAGAAGTCCATTGTCATTGCTTCGCAAAAAAGAGATAAATGTGTTTCTCCAATCGTTTTGAAAGAATATCCTCTCCTTTACAATCGGAAAAACTTGTTTCCATGTTGAGTTGTATTTGAAAATGTTCTTGCTGGAATCTCATACATATCGACACCACAAACGCGTTGAAGACAAAAAGTCTCCGGATAAAGTTTTGCAATAAGTACCTCGAGTTTCTTATCTCAAGAGGGAACTTCGAAGCCCTAAACTCTTTGATTACTTTAAGGAATATAACGTGAAACAGTTCTGTCGCGAGTTATGTCCACGATCTCCTGAGTTTTGAAGTTTGATTACTTGCTTCTGCTTTTTATTATTATTAGAGAAGTACAAATAATTCTCAGGAAACACTCAGTTTAAAACTTTTTACGCAGAACTCAATCTTAACCTTAGCCCTGACCGATCGCACTTACAAATGAAGACAAACTTTTTTATACTTCAATATAATTGTTTGAATTTTAGTTGATTGGTTACTTACACAAAAATTTTCACTTACAAATGGTAACTTCATATTCGATTCATTGTTCAGTGGAATCCTAATTCAAAGTACATATCTGTTTGTACTTCTCTATTTGCCTTTTTCGATTATATTTCCTTTAATTCAATCGTACTTTCAAACATAAAATATAAAAAATAATTCCTTGGTCACCATATTCATGTTTTCTAAGTTTCCTAGAAATGTATTTTTTATGAAAAAAAAACGCACTGGATTGAGAATTAACACGACATAATCTCTGAGAGATACCCACGGCTGGAGTCTGAAATAAAACCCCTTATAATGATCTGGGGGGGGGGGGACAGCCAGCAAGTGAAGTGAGTCGATCAAATACACGAATTTCTTTTTAAATTTTGTGAATAATTTCGTAACAATGTGTTGATTGAAGCTTTAAAATACAAAACGTTAGTAATAAGAAATGGATCACAAAATTGAGTGCTGGGATCTGCTAGAATGTTAAAAATAGACTCGTGAGAGAATGACCGAAAACGTGAACAGAGAAACACGAGATGTTTTAAGAGTGTGTGAAACCTCAGAGGGACTGCACCCTCATTTAGTGGGAACGAAGGCGTGACTGTGAGTTCAAGAAGTACTGGGCAGCAGCGATTGGAGTGGCACATTGTGGGAGGAAGAATGCAAAGTGATGATACGATCTCAGGAAAGTTATTTTTTGGTAGGAGTTACGATATTCTTAATCAGAATTCTGGTGCACATTATTATGGTGCTACACTTTTTGACGCCGTATAATCTCCGTACTGAAAGTAGGTTAGGTATATAGCAATTATAGGCTACCCAATACTTCTCTTGCCCAATTCTTTCATCCACTGATCTCTTTTCCAATTCTTTCTCAATCATATCGTGTGGTAGAAATGCAGACCAGATGTTTTGAACGTCCCCATCTAAAAAAAGGTTAACAAATAAATTTATAATTTGATATAAAATAGTTTTAAATATATACGTGAAGGAATTGAGGAAAGAACACATAATACGTCATTGGTACCTCAGAATTTTGGTGTTTTTTTTTTTTGTGGGGCTTTAGGGCTCGTCAACAGCGAGGTCATTAGAGCCCTTAAAACTTGTACAGGTAGGGAAAATGCAGTTACGCACTAGGGAGAGCCAACATGACTCTCCCCGCGTGTGGTACTCGCCGAAAGACTGCCATACCCACTAAAAACCCACCTGCATTACAACTCAAAACACAAATTCCAACATATCGCAAAACTTTCCTACAAACATTTTTTTTTTAAACGAAGAAGAGGAAAATGAAAGATACCCTAGCTCTAATAGCGTCGGGATCGAAAAGAACAAGAGGTGACCAAGGGAGGTCAGAAAAGAGAAAGGAAGGAGCATGGCACAAGTAAGTGGAAGTAATGCCAGACTCAGCTCGGGGCCCCGTGTTCGCCAAACACGTACTTACTAGATGTAAGTCCCCTGGGGGGAATTTTGGTGTTAAAAAAAATAAAAAAACAGGAAAACAGATAAGGTAGTGAAATAAAAAATGCTTTTATTTTTTTTATTTTTTTTATTTCACTACCTTATCAATTTTGGTGTAAAAAACAGGAAAACAGATAAGGTAGTGAAATAAAAAATGTCGCGGGGACTATTAATATAAATTTATCACAAAAAATATTACTCCTCGTGTTGAGTTTTTTTTTTTGTTATGACTGTGTTGTGTAATGAAAGAACATGATATCAGAACTGACTGAGTAATATTTCACGGTGTAAATTCTATTTGAAATCAAAATCGGTATAGAAATGTTTTTATTTAGCTTAGTTATGAGATATCAAATCCGGAAAAATTCAAACCCGAGTATCATATGGTGTATCAAATCCGGAAAAATTCTTAAATTGCCAGATGTTGTTAGTGAATGAATATAATGGACCTTATATGTAGTTTTCTTTGAAAGAATTTGAGAAATGTAATGAGTGTAGATATTCTCAGCTTCCAAGTCCCACCATGTCAAACAAATTTTCGTAGACTTGTCGCAAGTTGAGTTGGCGGAGCACTCTACTATTCATTTCGAGCATTAACTGAGCATTTTTTGAGCATTACTATCTACCGAAAAGACCTTTGTCACTCTCACAACGTAAACAGACGGATCATCTAACAATCAGATCACTCTCTAAACCTGGCTGACGTAGAGTCAGTCCTCCCGCAAATATCGCCTCATGGTACTTTCCACACCAACACCAAAGAACGCTATTTTCGCTTTGAGACTCAATTTGTTTTCCTCTTTCTCGTCTCTGTATTCACAGGTTCGGCTGTCAATATGTCATCAAGACACCTGTAAGAAATAACCGAAGCGACAATTGAAAAGAAACCGAGGGAGCTGTTAGGTTAAAAAATCACTTATAATCTGCGCATGATCACGTGGAAGGCAAGAAACTAATTTACTCTCTGGAAGCAAGCAAGGGAATATTTCATCAATTACGATCAAGGGCTCTAAGGCAGAGGTGGATATAAAATTTCAGAACACTGCTTAGATAATACGGAGTGTGGTGGGTGCGTCATAGTCTCAGCGTTTGAATCAATGTGTGGAAAGGAAGATGTTTTTAGTACTCCCCGACGGTGAGAAGATGTTCGCAAAAAGATAATGGTGGCAGTCTTATCTGCTCTGGCAACTCCAACTCGTCTGACACATCGCTTGGTGAACGCGTAATGCAAGCTCAGTCCGTGTACTTTACATGTCGTGCGAGTATCCAAGTGGCAGTGAGATGACAAAGCAACATTCCGAATTCGAAGCTTCTTGTTCACGTAATGGCTTTGTGGGACGTGGAGGGTTACGGGATGCAGGGACATTCGATCAGGGACACCAGTTCCTCTGTCCGCAACAGAGGAACAAGGCACGAAGGCACGGGGCTCTGAATTAGAAATGAAGCTGTTTGCCTCTAACGGAAATGGTAGAGAAAAGCTCCGAATGTGGCTTTTGAGGGCAAAAGAGCCAGCAAGTTTTGGTTGGTGTCTGAAGAAATGAAGGTGACGTATCATCATCAAAGAATTAATATGCAAATGTCCCTCTGTAGACCTTCTTCTGCATACCTGGACGAATCAAAATACACAAGTGATGTATAGTAGAGTTCTTTATAGGTAGAGAGGCGACAACTCGAACAAAATTCCAAGGAGTATAGAGATAATTCTGAAACTTCAGCGGATATTCTAAACGCGCAGTATAATCTAATAGGCACATACCGTGACAAAAATGGTCGCCCCATTGATTTTGTTTACGTTGGATGCTCAGGCGAAAGTGATATTGATAAAACCGTTTTTCTAAACTACTGAATCGATATTTTGACTGAATCAACATTAATTTCATCGTAAACTTAAAATGTAAATTAAACAATAATTTTTCGTATATTTAACATACGAATTTACTTGTGAATTATGTCGAAGCTATTGTAGAGTGTAAATCACCAGTAAAATGGAATCCCATACTCACAAATTAGTGCACGAACTTTTTTTTTCTTTAACTTAAACATATTTACTTTAATTTTCAGCCATTGTACTCTATCGGACTAATTATGTCCAGTCGTATCCAGTCGTTCGTGCTCTAACCTTTCACGGCATTCACATCTCTTTGCAATGTGAACAAAATGGCTGTCACCTAACAGTTCCCGCTGTGTAAATGTGGGTGTTCCAGCGGACCCAATGAGATGACGCGACATCCATGTCGCTTCTCTACCTTATAAAGAAATGTAATGTATAGTACATTGGAGCATTAACCCTTCGTTACTGTGCTGGAGTTTCACATACCCCAGCCCATGTATTGTTTCACACCGCCAACAGACCGTGAAAATTTGTATGTCTTTACCTGACTGTATTCAAACAATTAAAGTAAAAAGAAAGTTTTTAAAATCAACCAAGGAGCACTTAGTTTCAGGAGAACGTGGACCTGTTTTATTACTCAATGGAATAACAAATATTCTGATATCTATGTGCTCAGTATTTTTTCATATGTCTCTTGTACCTTAAATCTAGAATTAAAATTAGGATTAAACACCTGAACTTATTTAAATATTTTATGTATTTGAGAAGTTGTTCATTTCGTGATCTTGATTATGTGAATAATTCCTTAAATTTAAGTTCTTATTTCGTAATTATCAGTATATTGCTCAATTATGACTAATGCAAGACATTGTTTGCGACAGAGCTACTTATAGAATTCGAGATACAATCTTATATATAGAAATTCAACCTGCGAATGTTTGTGTTCGCAAAACTCACAAAGTAACCGGTCGATTTACTTGAAATATTGATACAACGTTGCATTCAAATATGAGCATGTTTTCATATATAAATTTTTATAGTAAAATGAAAATTCACCCGTAATAGGGTGAAATGGGTGTTGGAATGTTTTATGGATGCATTCCACCATAACTCGAGAGAGTGTCTGGAGCAATTTTAACCAAACTTGATACACAGATGACATAGAAGACTATATGAAAACAAGCACTGTGTGGGTAAGACATCCCTTGCACCCAGGAAGGGGGTGAGAAGGGGATGACATGTAAAAATAATGAAAAAATCCGATATTAGGTTCGAAACCGTACTTTTCGGTGCCGCTGAAATGGATAAGAGTGTTCCCGGTGGTTTGTAAGTTAACAATCAGTCCACATGCAGATAATATACCCCTAGCATGTCTGGGATAGGGGTGGAAATGAAGGATAGGAAAACATAATAAAACATTACCAATCTTAGTGTTGAATAAATCATTTTGGGGACCGCTGAAGTGACACCCTCAATACCAGATAAGTTCAAGATCACCACGTATAAGGAATAAATACCCTATGTGTTGGGGTGAGAAGGAATTAAATGTAAAAATAATCGAAAGTGATCGATATTAGTGTCGAGATCGTAGTTTTCGTGACCGCTGAAACGAGTTGGGCCATTCTCGCAGATGTCAAAGTTCACAATCACTCCGTATTACTCCTAGGAAAGGGTATGCCACGAAAAAATATCGAACATGACTTGCCAGTGACGAGTCCATAATTTGCGGCGTCTCTGAGGTGATAGTAAAATACCGATATCGTGTAAGTGTTTTCTAAAATATATTTCTCAATTACATCAGTGAAAATGAGGGATTAATATGCACCAATACTATCAAACTTCCACCATTAATGGATAACACTTTCACTGGATATCAATGCAAGTAAGAATAATGTTACAGCCATATTACAAAATTCACGTGAGCAAAACCGGGGGTACTCAGGGTAGTCGAATCTTATTTCGACCCAGAAGTTGGCGTTACGGTGTTCTTAGTATACTCCTATTCTGTATGCATAGTCAAATTACATACTCCAATACCATAATTATGAAATTTATACATAAATTATATTAATACAGTTACTTACATTTGGTAGTTTAAACTGTCACTTTTTGTTGTCTGATTGTATGAGTGTTGCTATACGAACAATTGTTCACACTACAAACGCGTGGCATTTTTTTAAATTTACACAAAACTTAATAAAAATAGCCAAACGTATAACTCTTATCCGCGAAGTGGTTAAGCTTTAGTGTAAGGAAAATGTAAATGTAAACAGTTACAATCAAGAAGACTATATTGTCTCCTTGATTACGAAATTAATTGATTTGAAAAAAGGACCGGATAAGTCAATTGCTGATGAGTAAAATAAATTTTTGTGTAGGATTAAGGGAATCGGATCTTTTAAACTAGTTGAATTAGTTGCAGTGCTACCGTCTGACGGCCCTGATGACGTATTCGTACTTCCCAACTGACGACGTTTTTTGAATATACCTCCACTTCATAAGTTTCTACTCCTGTACACAGTCTCCTTGCTGGGATCATAGCAAAAGGTAATTAATGTACAGGTAATACTGTTATCTTACACTGAATCTATTATGAAGAGTAGAGAATTTTGAAGAATCTTGGACTGCAGTTTGTAGAAAGCTTCATCCAACGCAGGGAAGAGTCATCAATAAAATTTCCAAAAGATTTTTTAAGGAAATGAAACAATCTAACGAAACTGCCTCTAAAAGGAAGTATCACAGGGTGGATTTGTCTAATTTCCAATGATAGGAAAACTAAATACCGGCACCGTACTTGCAGTACATTTTTGTGCTTAGAACATATTGTTTCAACATGTGAATGTGGTTTCAGTAGTAATGAAGTCATTTGCTCGTCCAAATTGCTATTGTAAACAAACTATACATAGCTTCTCCTGTAATTTTTTTATTTATTTGAAAAATTGTCAACTGTAATTGAAAAATTACAAAACTTTTCATAAATTTAAGAAAATAACGTTGTTTTAATCAAATGCAAACTCTTTGGTAATCTATCTATGTTAGAAAGGTTCATTAAACATATTTTCATTGATATTTAAAAATAAAAATGTTTTTATATAATCAAATAAAAAATAAGTTGGGTGTTCCTCAAACCCCACCCCCACTAATTATGATAAATTTTTCACCACAGTAACGAAGGGTTAAAAGATGTGTCGGTTATTTCCTATTATTTCGTCTTTAATTTTTTCCTTTCCGAGATAATAGCATTTCAAAATTAAACATCAATAGAAACAGCTACTTGGCCCCTTGACTTAAAAAGGATGTCACTTGGATACCTGAGACCCGACACATGAAAGTATCTGGTAAATAATATACTAAATTCGTGCGTTAGTTACGCAATGATCCATTGTGTATTATCATGTACTATTCATAACTGTTCTGATGTTCTGTTAACGTTGCTTACACTAAATATGAAACCAAACCAAAGCAGGAAGTTCCGGTCCGCCCAATTTTCACTTGGCCGTTGACGATGCAAACGTCACACTCGGAAGATGTGAGTTAAAAATTGATGTACTCTTATTGTTTATAACAACATTTATTTACAATCTCCCACCATTCTTTTCATATATTAAAATACATTGCATGTTATACCTACAGTATAAATTATTCTACAAATACGATATGATAACCTGGATTAGTTAATCTACAGCATGATTAGCTCAGTTGATCCTTATTGCGGTACAAGTATTAAACAAATACGATCATGCCACTAAGACGAATAAATTCCCCATTCATTAATTAAACTAATAATAAAGTATGAAATTCTAAATGTTTCTCTATTACCATTTCATTTATACACTCACATCACACACACCATATTCGAGGAAAATCGAGTGAACTCCAAAAATGTCGGATGTCATTACTTTCCTGGAAGGAGATCTAAGCTCACACGTTTCTGGAAAGTAAACTGAATTTGTAGTTACTACCCGTATTTCCCTACTTTAATATCTCGTATTTTTCTTTTTGAAGAATATGAATAATTCTAAGGAGTCATTCATTTCTATTAGTTTGTTAGAATAATTCGGAACCCAGTGACTTAGTAGTCGTTGAGTATCACATACTCAAAAGTTTCTAGGGCGTAAGTACTAAATTATCTGAGCGGGTAAGAACTTAAACCGATGTAACTTTGTCCAGACATATGTCTTCTTCCATTCTCCGTAGAACTGCAAGACAACGTTCATTTATTTTTTTTCTTTCTCGACTCAGACGTGACGAAGAGAGTAACATACAAGAAATTTTATTTCCGAGTTCGTCGTACATCTCTGTTCCTCGGGGTATATTCCCTCGCCTTTTATCTTCATTTCTTTGTGTTGCTTCTAGATCTCATGAAACATTCGCCTACAGTATCCTCGGCGAAAGAATAGTAAAGATGGAGGAGCCTACATTCCATGTGTAAGTCAAGGAGCAAATGCCAGCATTGAGAGATTGCCGGATCGTACTCTCGTTGTAAACACATGGGTATTTTACTTACGTCAGTGGAATCTTTAAGTGAATTTACGTTGGGATGCAGCCGCCAACATCAGCCGATTCGTGTAACTGGCAGAATTGATGCATCAACTGTGACGGAGTGATGGTTTGATATCTAACCTTTTTCCGCAAGTAGGCAGATTAAAGTTAGCTGTTCTACCAGATATATTCATTTACTCTTTTTATTAATACAAAATCAACCCAGTATCTCGGTCGAATGACCATTACCTGCGTTTGAGTCTCATGATTTGCGTGTCTCTATATTTTGTGGCTACCTTCTTTTTTAATGTTTCTCTTGCCTTGTTGAATAATTATCTCTATATATATTTTAGTCATCTTGTGACTCTGTGTTTCTTCTTCGATGCGCTGTTCTTTTATTCCAATGGTTTTAATACTCTCATTTATTCTGTTATATATCTCAGTATCCTACTACCTTCACCCGACGGTTTCTGCTGCCCCACGTTTCGTGATCGTAGCGACGTACCTTCCCCTAACATCGCGGAGGAAGTGGGACTTCTACTATCTCATTTTACAAGCTTCCCGTTTTGTTATAGTTTTAGTTACGTATTCCTGAAACTCTTCAGAGATTTCCTTTCTCTTGATGTATTCTTCCCAATGTGTCCCATCTATACCGCGCCGCCTTAACCTTAACCGCGTACCAGTCTGCTCGCTCATAATCAGTAATCGGACAATTATATAGTACATGTTGAACATCTTCCAACCCTTGCCTACATAAGCACGTCTCATCATCCCTTAGATATCTTTTGACCCAGTAACTGTTAAAATTTCCATGTTACTATTTCGCAAAGGGGCTCGTGTTCACTTCAACGACTTCCTGTGTTTTCACTATAATTTATTGATGTTCCACCGAATGTTCCAGTATGCGTCTGGATGGCAGGGATACCGTCTGGAACCGATGGAACTATACTAGACCACTCCTCGCAGCAGAAATATGACAACGCCGCGTTCTCGTTCCATTAGTTACGTCTCGTTACTATCGCCGGCGAGGAGTGTAGAGCTGTATCTCGACGACGACGTCACAGATTAGAGAAAGAAGGTTGGCGACGAAGGGAAGTGGGTGGAGGGGATGGGTGCAGCGTGGTGTACTATCTCTCTATAGCTTCGGGTCACAACAATGCAGTCTGCTTTCCTCCTTCTCCGATGAAGGCGCTGGTGTCGAGTCGGTGGAGGTCACACGGATGGAGAGATGTTGAAGAGTTCGAGATACCCCCAGCGCAGCGCGCGGAACGATGTCTAGTCAGGATGGGATTGTGATGGTGGCGATCACAGTGGAACAAAACTTGACATTTTCGCGTCGAAAATTTATATGAGTTTGCATAATTAGAACATAAATGTGTTCAATGTTATGCGTAATTCAATTCGCATAAACGTATAAAATGTTTGTACATGAATGAAAAATTGTATGCTTATATCGGTTTCATCTTAAAACAAAGACTCCCTGAACAATCCAACAATTATCCTTCCCTAGAAAAGTGGTTAGATGGAAGAATAAGCCTGATGGACTGAACCTCGCGCATAATAACAATAGGAAAATAATAGTAGCAATTTACCGAAAATATACTATTACCGAAAATTTTCTAGGTTTCAATAACTGGCATGTATTGATTTTAATACTCTGTCACTTGAAAAGAGAGTTCATTTGCTGTTAATAAATTATTACTCTACGTTAGACGTGATACCCAAATTCAGAGGAAAGAAGGTATTTGTAAAATCCTTTGGATGTGACATCCTAACCGCATAATTCGGATGAGATGTTACATCAAAGGGTAGGGATGTCAAATCCAAGGATGTGGAGAAATCCTTTTCTTCCTCTTGACTTAGATATCTCATTCAACTCTCAGTGTAAAAATTTAGTAACTCTCAGTGTAAAATATCATTATATGATTAGTTTTATCTTTTTTTTTTTTTAATTGGACTTTAAAGAACTGTGACCAGTACATTCTAGATTTGGTGTGTTTTCAGTTGGCAGAGCCGATAAGAGTGCCAGTATCATATATCTGAGAACATCATCTCAGTGTCTGTCATTACTAAAAACATCTTCCTTCCCACACGTTAGCTAGTCAGTAAACCTACGACTTCCCCATTAGAGGCGCCGTGAAACTCCTCAGCTGCCTTGGTATCTTTTCAATTGTTGCTGTGGTTATCTCTCACAGTCGTCTTAATGACATGTTGCCAGTTCAACCTCTGGAAACAAACTGCGAAAAAAGCGTTCTTTGGTGTTTGCGTGAAAAGTACCCGAGGTGACATTTCCGGAAGTACTTGCCCTAGGTCACTCTGAATGGTGTCTCCGGAGAGTGAACTAATTGTATTATCTTTCTATTTACATTGCCAGAGAGACAGTGGCAATATCTTTTGGGTGTATAGTATGAACTCAGCTTGCGACACTTATACCTCATAACCCGTTTTCACGAAGCCAATAAGCAAGCCTCCAATAACAGGAAGACAATACTTGGTGTTGTGTGGACACCTCGTCTTGATTTCAGAAGCCAATGACCTTCACAAATGCCAATGAGTTGTTCTGGGGAGTAGACTCTAGCCAACTAATGGCGTCCAATACATCCCTCTCCACCACTTCAAGCCACATTACTTGATAACTGGCGTTGTGTCAGCAATTACGGTTGTACTGACCTCGCCAATGCGCTGCATCGTGTGTTTAGATCAATGCCAATTGGAAAAAGACAACTGTTGGCTTGTTTATTGGCGTCGTGAAAACACGGTATTAATTGATTATAAATAACTACATACAAAATAATACGGACAATTAAGATATATATTGTGTTATCTAACATAAACAACGTTTCGACTCGTGGTATAAGTAATAGTCAGGTCATATAAAATAATAACAATGTGTATTTTAATAGTCCGTGAAAGGTCGTTAGTTGTTAATTATTGATTAATATTCCATACGATGGACTTCAATAATACAATTAAGAGGTTATCTAAGCCAGGAATCCGTTGCGTCGTTGTGTCGTAGATGCTTAACGCCAAGAGGAAAAGTATTTTCGACCCACTGTGCTGAGCGCAGTGAGTCTAGGGTAGTACTAGTGAGTAGAATTAAACCTCAAAAATACCTGAAATAAGCAAAAACAAAACAAAACAAAACAAAATAGAGAAACATGTTCTCATTGTGATCTCAACTTCAAATACATACATCATCGGTCATTTATATAAAATAATTTCAATTATAATTGATGGTGAATTACATTGCGTCTTATGGAGGAAAACTTTTTTTTTAAAAAAATGACCAACTTTGAAATTACGACTTCAACTTTTGTGGCTCTGTTCTGTTCTTTCTGCATCGAGCGTGTGGAACAAATACTTTGTATCTTTGTTTGTGTTATTAACTTGTACTTCTTTAAGCAAATAGTCGCCTTTGTGACTACTATTAATATTGTTTAATTTATTTGGATTAAATTCTTTGTGACCGCGCTTTTCCTGAAATTTTCGCGAGTGAGTTTCAAGAATTTGCTTCGTAGAGGTTGGCAATTTGTTTAAGGCAGACATATTGAATAATTTTAGGCAAAGTATCAAAGTGGCTTTGAGTGGTGGAGACCAGAGATTTTGAGTGGAGAGCAGAGACCTCGGTCGACGACGGAGGCGGGAGGCGGGAAGCGATCGATACCGCGAGCTCCTCCGGGCGGCAGCGGGTGAGGACGTGAACGGGCACGTGTCCCGGGCCTCGCCGCCGTCCTCGACCTCACTCCCTTATCCTCCTTCTCCTCTTTAGGTCACGCGGTCTCGTGGAAGGTCGCCTCCTTTCTTGGAGTGAGAGTGCGACGCGCGCGCCATTCATAGCGAGGAAGTGCGCCAGGCATGAACGCGTCGGGCTGCTGGAGTACTGAAGATGATGGATCTATAGTTTGTAAAATATCGGATGGAGGCTGGCTACCTCCCTCCCTCTGTCGCAACTTCTTCGTTCCGAGATGCTCCCATCATATCTCACTCACACCCACATCCTTATCGGAATGAATCACGCACTGGTCAATTCTTATTGTATCGGCGTTATTTCCTTTTTTATTAATAAGGGAAATCTACCCTAGAAAACAGAGGCAGAACCAGACCGTAATCAAGGGAAGCATTTTTTTTAAACTTTGGTTTCACAACACTAATTGTACAAGTATTACCTTTAAATAAAATGCATAAAGTAAATAATTAACCATCTGGCATTTTTAATAACAATTATTTGTTAAAGTTATTAATCTGGTATTATTAATTTTATTAATCTAGTAATAGTAATATCAATTATATCATTAGTAACAATAAAAATTATAACTAATAAGAATGATTAATCTGGTAACACTTTTAAAAAGTGTGCCATTTATAAACTTTAATTTTATCTGTTAAGAGTTCAGGTCCAATGAGGGGTCCTTAAGCCCCCCTAGACCCCCCCCCATATCCACCACTGCTCACACCCACACCCTTGGTGGCGGGAATGTCAATTCTTATTGTATTTTTTTTACCGAGCAAGGAAAAGACAAAAACATTAGTTTAATTTTCGATTGAGTACAAAATTCTGAGAAAAATGATACCAAATATTAACCACTTTCAAACATATATTGATGATGTCAACAGCTGGGTAATCATCTCTGTTCATAATAACAAGACAGCGATTGCTTCAAAATGATTACATTGTATTATTTTGTGCAGATTCAAAAATTTAGTAATGCAATTAACAGACAATAAAAGTAATTTTTGTCATTTGCTATACTTGCAAGGTAAAAAATTGTTTGCACTCAGAATTATTCCGGTGGAAGAATCACTCCGGCCGCCAAGGGTAAGGATGTTGTTGTGAGGAGAAAGTATTGTGTCAGGAAACATCTCTGGGTGAAGACGTCTCGGAACGAAGAAGTTGCGACAGAGGGAGAGACGTTGCAAACCACCTTCCTATACGTGTTTTACGGAGTATAGTGTTCAATTTTTAAATAACATATTTCGTTAAGATTATTGTTCTTTTAAAATATTGTGAAACTAGCAGAGCCAAGCGAAGATTCGAGTGTATTTTTACTTTCTCATTCACGTAGTATATAGAAAGTTTTGTAATCGTGAAAAAATTCGAAAGCGAGATTTCAACGGAAATATCCGTTTTGGATATACCTCATTCAGAAAAAGTTGTTTTTGGCATAACGTCCGTCTATCCGTCCGTCTGTGCGCAGCAATTCTGAGTAAGCGGCTGAACCAATTAATTTCAAATTTCGTATATATGGCAGAATTTATGGTCGATGCACGTGCTCTAATTATTTTTTACTTTGAAACAAAGAGTACTTCACATGAAGGTCAACGTACTCTTTTGAATGCTTCTCAATCCCACGATTTTGCTTACATTTTTGTGTACGTTATATACAATTCGTATGCATTACATGTGCATTAGCGATATTTAGTTTGAAAGTTTGGTATAGACGCAGTAAAATAATTTGTATCTGCTACACTAACACTTTAGTTTACTAATACAAGAAGTTTGAATACTATTCAAGCAGTGCAAATGGACTAAGCAGACGTAGAATACACTTTTCGTAAACGGAAATGAAAGATATGATAATGATAAAATACATAGAACAGCAAACGCTCTGCAGATACGAAAATACATCAATTTCTGTATACAACTACATCTACATCTCACTTGTACGATATTTATAAGACCGATAAGTCGCTATATATTTGGAAATAATAATCTGAATATTTATTTTACTTTCAAATTTCAAATAAAAGACAGTTCATCTAGTGACTTTGAGCATGAATACAACACTAGAAGACGACCAAAATATAGGGAACCACGCCAGAAATGACCCTTCCACTATATAATTTTTTCTCACTCTTTACTGTAGATGGAAAAACCTATATGACAAAATATATGTGCAATGGTTTTGCACCACTAGTTTTAATATCTTTATTAAATTTACCTCCATTTCTCAGTTGGAGCTTCACCCCTGCAAGCCTATTGGTGGGTTTCTCCCCCAACCGCCCTTTAGGTCCTTGTCTCAGGCAGATTATAAAAAATGTGGGTACCTCCCAGGTATCGACAACAATGTGTCCACCACGACGTGTTCACCCTTAAGTAAAATAAGAAAATTATATTATTACATCTCTCTGATATTGTCTGCGAATAAGTCAATCACACATATCACTTGCTCGTATTATATTATAGACAATCATATTATGTTCACCAACCATTTTCTACCAACACGTGGTGTATTCAATCTTTACAAGAAGTGTTGTATCAACAACGTTTCGGGACAAAGTTCTGTCCCCTCATCAGCTTGCATTTTACTTAATTCCTCATTGAATCACAAGTCCATATTTAAAAATTAAGTAAAAACATTTTTCTGAAATTCACAACGTCTTGAAGATAAAAACGAGTAGAAACAAATAGAAACAGAGTTAACAATGTTGAAGTGAAACACTTCACTTACGGCAGTTATAAAGATGTTGAACATTTACGATTGCTCATCGTTCATCACTGTCTAGTCCCTTCTCCTATGTATCTACAGGTTGTTCATCAACAGGTAGTATACGGTTAGTTGGTAACAGGTAGTTGGTAGTAGGTGGCCTAAGCGCAGTCAAAGACAAAACAGAAGCGGAGAGCGTATTACTCGGTGCGATAGAGTGCGGTATTGTTGTTCTCTCCTATCACACAAAATATTATGCTCTCCCCTTACTAGTTTCGCTAGCTTTTCTGATTCGCAGCGTTCCTTCTCACAAGATAATCGGATTCGCAATGAAATTCTAGCTGATCACCTGGCGTTGCTCCGGATTTTTCTTAGACTATTCTTGACGGTAAACATTAATACAAAACTTTGTACACACAACACCATCTCACGGGAACCGTGCCGATAGGATTTTCGCTTCAGTCGCTAGACACCATTTCATTAGAAGACTTGTAAAACAATTCATCGAAATTTTACCATTAAAAAAATTTTTTTTACCTTTGTTAAATACACAAAACAAATAATTCATTAAATTTGATAATGATTGATTTTTTTCTTCTTAAAATTCTCCCCTAAATTGAAGTATTTTAACATATCTATTTTACCTAACATTTTATCGATAATTTAGGTTAAGTTTGTAGATAATCATATGCCGTCGCTGACTTTTTCAGGCAAACAATATTGCTATTCATAGTTGTCACCTATCTCTAACCGTTTAGGCAGCAATATCATGCTTTTTTCCCGAGTTTATCAATATTTTCTGTCAAAAACAATTTCTACCTTTTGAATCACGCATTTTTAAAATAAAAATTATTCCATGTTCATCGTGGACATCTAAACCACCTCCTTACCAAATTTCACCACGATCGGGTTTGTGGTTTAGTCGGATCAGGTTGTATTTATATAGCAGTATGGGTATATAATTTTAATGAGAAAACAGATGAATGAAGAAATTAAATAAAATAATTTTATTACTTTACTTAAAGGTAGTCTTGACCTGATATAATTAGGCAACCCAACCACGATTTGTTCGTTTACATTTTATGTTTGATAAAATATACCTTCCTTAAGGAAAACTTCAGTGAAGGTAGATCTTATTCGGGATCTTAAGGCTCCAGACATTCGTCATTCGTCGAATCCCAAATAGCGAGCATCGCTTGCCAATGCTCTCCATTGCTCAGCTTCCCTTCATGTGCCCGTAAGACCGACATGCGACCATAAGGGCGAGCACCGGTGTTTGTGACGCAGCAAAGAGCTAGCAACCCATCCACTCAATTTGGTGAACGGTCTCCCTGGATCTGTCGAATGACGAATGTCTGAAGTCGTCTACTCGTTTCTCTTGGCGTCTCCCACTCTCGATGAACTGCTGTTACCCGCATAAGCCTTTGATGGATAATTCGTGCATTTCCGTGTCGAGTATTTCCATGCGAAAAAAGACAGGTAGAAAATATAAAATACCCACACTGGCTCAGCTTAATCATTTCAGTCAATTTCTCGAAGTTCGATAATCACCCATCTAAAGATACTGATGTACAAACTGGGCAAACAAAACACGAATATACATGACAATACACATCTTTGAATACAAAAAATTCTTCTTTTTTTTGATAATTCATTCAAGAAAGACAAAACCTAAATACTTTTAGAACAATAAAATTAATTTTTGATCTATACACTATCGTACTCTTATTATATCTTACACGATAAATAATTGTAAGTTTAAATCGGCTATCTCGTAAACGTATGGTGGGATTTTACAGAGACTTGATATATAAGGGGTTTTTAATATCAGAAATCGAATGGCATATGTGTCGATCTTGTGAAAATTCGTTCAAAAAAAATATTACACGAACAATAATTGTAAGTTTAAACAATAATTGTAAGTTTTCGCCTGTGAACGAAACACAGTTCCTTCCCTTCTGTCGGATATACATTCCCTGGGCGCTCACCTACGGGTCATGACGTTTGACTGCTCTCTGGAATGTTTTTACTCTGAAGCAATGCATGACACTCGCTACCGATGACTGAAATGATAAATGACACATTTCCCAGTAGCGAGGGTGGTGCTCTGTGACACCTGGATAGTCATTGTTCAGACATTTTTGATAAATTCTCATTAAACAAGTGAGTCGAATCTTTTAAGGAAATGTATTGACTCAGTTACTAAGTGAATCATCTCTGGAGAACAATCTCTTTGGCCAATTCAAGTGATTTATCTTGATTGTTGATAAGCTTGGGAAATTTTCCTTTCAACCCATTGGTTGATTCAAATATTTTGCCATACACTTAAAAAAAATAGAAGAATGATTCATAATCATATGATTTACTGAGTTAATTACAAGTTCCTTCGCCGGTTACATTGGAGTGTTAATGCTGTATCACGCAGAGTTGGGCGAAGCCAAACTTCCTCATCATCTCGAGTTATCACTCCTAATCGACTTCCCAGAATGTCACATCGATTCATCGAATCAAATTGGCAACTACGCACTAGTTTAAAATTGTATAAAAGCACGTGGCCTCTACTACTAGGCCACTCTTCTCCAGGCTACCCTTCTCCACGAGATACAGTTCTAGTACACGACTATTATAATTACTTCTACTACCAATGAGAGGATAAACTTCTGATTTAGCCTCTTATCAGTTCGAACTCTTTACTGTCGACGCCAAGCCGACATATATTTTCTCTCATTATTACGTTCGAACACATCGCATCGCTGCTACTTCATGTCGCCAAGCCGACATTTTCTCGCAAGATCGAGCTTATAATTGCACCTCGGAAGATACGTGCAACCAGAAATTCACTACTCATCAATTTTCTGGTCAACACATCAACCGTCCGGATCAACTCTACCACAGCTTCTACCAACTGGTTTCCAGGATTTTCTCTCAATATCACCATGTCAGCTCTAGGAAATCAGTATTGTATTATTATTTCTCATCATATCTTAACATGTCATTAAATCATTTTATTATTGTTAACAATTAACTTCATCTCACACCCTCCTCACCCATCATAACTTTGCTTTTTTTTCAATCACATGTTCTTGTGCAGATAAGACCAAACTTGTCTGTACAGTCATCGTTACTGTAATGAATAATAATAATTCATCGCCAAAAAAAGAATTATTTTAACAAAATTTTTGTTGAAAATATTCTTATATTGACTAAATGTGAGCGTTGCTCTGTCCCTTGATATTTTTGTTTACAATAGCTTATTGCGAATGTTAATTTTGTTTCTGCACATTCTTCAGAATGTAACCTAGAAACTAAAATATCATAAAATAATGTAGAAGAATTTATGAGCCATTTATAACCAGCTTATTTAGATATTAATTTCCCACCATATAACGAATGAGATCCCATCCTTTACCACAAAAGAAGGCTCATCCCTAAATTTATACGAGAACTTCTCACTTCTCACTTCTGAACTCGCCGCTAAGTCATGCTTACCGACGCACGCGTCTAAAAAGATAAAAGGAATTGTGAGTATTATCAGTCGCAATTTCCATATGAAAGTGCTGCTTTATCATATGTGTGACATTTTTACAAGTATTTATATGTAATAACTACAATTAGCTAACATTTATTTAATTATTATATACAAAGATTACGTATATTATTTGAATAATATTATTACCATCATTATATTACAGTATTTACATTCATGAAACAGAAGAAAACCGTTAAAAAATGTGCATAATATATTGTACTGATATATTGAGTGAAAATTAACATTTGTATGTAATATAAATCTTTTATAATATTTACAGTGTGTGGTGGTGTTTCAATAGCAATGATTTGAGTTAAAGACGTACGTTGAGTAATGCATCAATAAATGAAAACTACAAGTAGTACCACATCCAGAAAAAAATTAGAGTAATTTTTTACTTGAAAATGAAACCAAAATTTTTACAAGTTTTTTTTAAGGAAAAACGTTCTCCAATGGGTAATTGTCATCCATCTCCGCGAAATAGTGAGATTTCGTTCTTTTTCAATTGAAATGATAGTCAAGTTATCCATTGTCAAAGAACGTACACAGAGCTTGGATATATAACAAGCCGGTCAATGCAGGCGCAGTAGCAATATGTAAAACATGAATATAAAGAAAGAC